>VUQR01027799.1:0-10931 GCA_015108515.1 Hemichromis elongatus
TCTGACAGACACTGCTATTTTTTTGAACACACCCCTTTCAACTAATTGCCCAATTGCACAGCCTTAAGAGCGCGCGTACCATGAATGTTTTCTGAGAATCTACTGCCCCTACTGGTAACTTGTTTGCCATGTCGCAATAAAAAATATACTGAAAACCTGGATTATTCTGGATAGTCACATTGTACTGCTATTATTTTGAACACTACTGTATATATACAACCTGACATCCTGAGAATGGGCTGATGATTCTCAGCAATGAATGTGGGCCTACGGTTCATCAGCTACATTTAACAAACAGCATAACGATCATTCCTTGATCTGGTAAAGTACAGGCTGAACAGTTAAAGGTAGAATAAGCTGCCATGGTTGATCATCTATGGAGAAAATGAACTTGTGTTTCTCTCACTCTCTCTGGTTTTACTCGGTTGCTCATTCTGGTTATCTATAGGAAGACAGAGAGAATATTAACTATTGATAATCTGTGGAACAGCATCGCACACAGGCATTAAATTGCTGTCTAAATGTATTCAGAGACTGCTCGTAAAACTGTAATTATACACATTACTTTGAATATGAAATGCATGATGACAGTTATTGTCAGAGGCTAATAAAATCCATGCATCTTCTAAGCTGCTGAGTGCAACACACAGAGCACCTTTAATATGTCTTATGGTCTAAACTCACTTCCAGGTGTTTCTCCTGAGCCTGGTCTCAGCCAGGCTATTGAAGCTTGAATCATATGGTGAGAAGCTCCAAAGAGTAAAGAGGAAGGGGGCTACAGAAGAAACAAAACTAACAAAAACCCGACAAAGCCTGTGGGAAGGCACACAGGCTAACGACAGACCCGGAGGTCATACACCTGCAGAAGAAGTCATTCATATTATACTAGTCTGTGGTGCTGAGCTGCATGTGTAGGTGGTGTAATGTCAATTCTCTGTGTACAAGTCTACGCTGATGTCTGCACCAACTCGGATCCAAACAGATGCTAGTGGACTTGTGGACACAGAAAAATATATCAGGATTTACACACACACACACAACAGTGGGGTTTTCCTTCCCACTGTCGCCAAAGTGCTTGCTCAAAGGGGTCGTCTGATTGTTGGGGTTTTCTCTGTATTATTGTAGTCATTTTTTCTTATAATATAAAGTGTCTTCAGGTACATTGCCTTTTACGGACACTGTTTTGGTTTTTCTATCTTCCTAATTCATCACTGTCTTTATTTTATCCAATTTGTGTGTGTGTGCATGTGTGTGCGTGTGTGTGTCTGTATGTTTCTTGTCATTGGCTAGTGGCTGAAGGAGGATCTGAAAAAGGTAGCTAATGCCTGGACGAGCGCTAACTGAAAATCAAAGGAGGACCGTATTAATTTGATTAGCCGGCAGTGGATTGCTTTAAATTAAATGAGATTTCATTATGACATGCAATTAAAAAGAACCTGCTAATGAAGATGGCCGGGGAGGGACAAAGGAGAAGTGACATAAGGTGGAGAAGTGGATAGGAAAGGTGAAGATTTAGTTTTTGGTTTTTTTTTAATGCAAAATCTGGTGTTCCAAAAAACTAAAATTATGACATGTTGGCTTTATGTATAACTACAAGAAAAGAGGTGGAAATAGACATGATAGGTCAAGAGTAAGGTTTGTGGCACTAGTCAACAATGTGACTAACTGTAGTTATCGTCACTAGTCAGTTCTAGACATATTAGTCCTTTACATTTGAATTGATGCCCATTGCTGGTAAACTGCTGTATCCTAAATGTTCTGCAGCCATCTGTCACCAGCTGCCACGGAGCTGCAGAGATCCCATAACTCTGTTAGTCTAGATCCAATGTTGTTGTTAGGTTTATTATTAGTTATTATGAAGGAATGAGACTGCAGATACGAGCAGTGAAAATGAGCTTTCTGCATAGGGTGGATGGGCTCGCTCTTAGGGATAGGTGGAGGAGTTCAGTCATTTGGCAGGGCTCGATCTGTCACTTCAGCTACGAATCAGAAGAAGGTGCGTAAACGGAGGTCTGACTTTCTCTTATTAGGCTGTGTTTTTTTCACAATACATTTTCAGATGTTATTTTGTCACATTTTAATGATATGAGCTTCAAACTGAAGCTGGAACGTTGACTTGAAGTTATAGTTGTGGCGCTGCAGATAAGTTAATCTCATCTATCAAATCTGCCTCGCCTGGCTCCAGTGACTGATAGAACCACAATCACTGCATCAAGCACTTAATCACTGCGAAGGAGGACGACTATGGAGAATTACACATAATGATAAGTTCACTAATAATAAGCGAAGCTAAATGCTTTTAGCACAGTCTAAACATCCCGAATGTGAATGTTCTCTATACCTGTGACTGTGTGATAAGAGGACAACAGGACATGGGAGGAAAGTAGAAAATATTCAGAAAGATTAATGCAGAAAAAAGCGGTCGGTGTGACAGAGGGACAAAAAGATGAAAGCTGGTTTTGTGACAGAAACCTGACAAGCTGCCTGGAAACAAATTGCTCACACCAAGAAACCCCTGATGTAATCCTGCTTCCTCTTCAATGGACGTTGTTAAGAGAATTCATTAATTAATATGGCCCAGTAATAAAGTAATCCAACAATATAAAAATATACAAAGGGAGGGTTTAAGGAATGTTTGCTGCAGTGAGCACAAATGAATGAAAATGTCTCTCAAGGTTAGAAATGAAATATATAATGTTTCCCGTAGTACATCTTTGTTTGTCATGTGAGTTGGACCACTGAGTGTAAGACGATGTGAAAAAGTCCATAAAAAGATAAAGGTCCAGAGAGGAAAGATGTGAAGACAGGAAGCGAGCGTCGTTTAATTGTTTGGATGCCTCTGAGAGAAATGTGCGCTCATTATTTTCATCTAAATGGCCACTCGTTAATGTGACTGGAACAGTTGCTCAAAAGGAAGCGAAACACTTTGAATTGTTTTGTTATACGGTAACTTCAAACTATCCTTCAGCAACTCTGAAACGTTATCTCTCGTGACTGTACAACAAAATGGGGCTGTTCATTATGAGAGGGCTGAAGTGACGCACAGTCTGTAAATCCTGCTGCATCAAAACCCTGCAACACAAAATAATGACAGTGTTTGTTTAGGTCGCGGTGCTACAGCTTTAAACAAAAACTGTTTCCTCAAAGCTCTTTACTGCACCCAGCACCCCACCACTGGACTCTAGAGCAGTGGAGATGTTTCCTCTGGAGTGACAATCATGCTTCTCCGTCTGGCGATCCGATGGACGAGTCTGATTTTGGCAAACCCACACTTGTCCATCGCATCGCCAGACTGTACTTGTCTGTCCATTTTATTGGGGGGTCCGAACTGCTCCGAACTCTGTAGGAAGAGTTTAGGGAAGGCCCCTTCCTGTTCCTACATGACTGCACCAGTGAACAAAACAAGCTCATGAATAAGAACGTTTACGTGACTGGCCTGCACAGAGCCCTCAGAGACTGTAGCAAGGAAACCTTGTATTTCTAGAGCCGGAGCCAGCCTGTCACATGACACGATTTTGCTTGGTTGGCACAAATGTGAAAGTGTGTATAGTGTTTGTTTGTGTGTGTGTGTGTGTGTGTAGCTGAAACAAGTATTTACTCTTTATGTTCTAGAGTGAGCACAACGTGATGTGGCTCCTCCTTCCTGTCCTTTGCTCTCCACTCTAGCACACCCCTCTCTCTTCCCTTCCTCTACCTTTTCTTACTTCCTTCCCTTTCTCTCTTCCCATCGTCACCTTCACCAGCTGTACCATCCATCTCTCCCACCGGGCTAATTGTGCAGAAACTCTGTGGGATACAAAGACCCATGTGGGGGTGGATGTGCGTGAGATGGAAGGAGAAGGAATCAAAAAAAAAAAATAGAGTTCAAAGCTGAGGAAAAGGGAATAAGAAAACTGCGGCGCTGCTATTACTTCAGTGGGATAAAAGAACGGAAGAGCTGTTTTTGTTTGCTATTTGTTCAGTTCAATGAAAAAAACTGCTTCTGTCAACCAGCAGGACAGAGGACAGGAACACCAGTCGAGGTATCTGCTGCTTTCAGACAGCAAGCGGGAGGCATCGCGAGTTTAATTCACAGAATGAAGTCAATGAGAAACCTCTCAGGTTAACATTTAAGACAATCTGGCTTTGGAAGAAAATGTTGTAAAAACAAAACCAAACAGATCATCTTTGGAGAAAGATGAGAAAATAAAAGCCAAAGTGCTGTATCATTACCTGTCAGTTAATTATCCATAAACCTTGATCAGATGAAGCTGCTCTCTCATATAAAGTTTTATGGAAAATAATCTTTTCTTACTCCTGGGGAGGAGCAGGGCTGGAAACAGTGGAGCTCTGTGCTTTGCCTACATCTTGGTTATGCATGTTTTCCTCTTGTATATAGCAACTCTGAGAGCGATTTATCACAAAACCACAGGGTCTTGGCCAGGAGAATGGGGTTATATTTCATACAGGCACTCTGTAGGGCAAAACTATTGTTCTACCGGTGCAGCGCCCCTTAGGACAGACAGTACGGGTACACTTCTTGGTTGTGTACGTGTGTGTGTGTCTGTGAAGGAGGAGTTAGGAGCAGTTGAACCACCAAAGCTGAAGCCAGACTGAAAACCAAATACAGACCTGACAAAGTCAAAGAATGAACTAAAACGGACTTTTGCTGAGTGATGGAGAGAACACAAAAAACGAAATCCAAGGATAAGAAAAGGAAATAAACACTTGCACTGGCAGAGTACATGCTCCTAAACAGGCTCAGAGACGAGATCACAGGCGTACCAAGGCATAAACATCAGGGCGCCTCCTGTTCATTATACCACAATCTTACAGAAAAAAAGAACATGAATCAACACTAAAAGCTACTAACCAAGCATCTCTCTGTCTTTGTAACGACGGAGCAGTGTGCCACCTGGTGGCTTACACCTCTCCCCCCGTCCCTTACTTTGCACTTTGGTGTTTTTTTGGTTTAGTTCTCAGTATTCTCTTTTTGCCTTTTTCCAAATCAGCAGGCTTTGCATTCATAAATATCCACCAACACAATATTTAATCTTGTCCTCCCGCCTCCAAGTCTGTAAGGAAGTACTGTAAGGGTTCTGGACCCCTGGAAATCATTAAGGATCTTTCTGTTCACCTACATTTAACTAAAAAGGGATTCATTTATTCAAATTTATTAGATTATTTATATAAGACCTTAGGTTGAAGTGGTGCTATATAATTGCCAGTCCATTTATTATTTACCAAGAAGACGTATTGGTGAGAGTGTAGTCACAGTACTGGGTCTGCGACTCGGTGTTCTGCGTATATTAGTTTTGTTCTTTGATTATTTTGTGTTCTCAGTGTTTCCTGTTTTATTTTGAAAGAGTGCGTTGTGTCTTTATCGTTGTGTTTTGGTTCACTTGCCCTGTGTCAGCTGTTCCCTCATGTGTTTCCACTCCCACTGATTACCCCTAGTGTGTATTTAGTCTGTGTGTTTCCGTTCGCTCATTGTCAGGTTGGCTGTTATTCTACATCATAGTCGTCACAGTTTTTCACAGTTTCATAGCTGTTCATAGCCTCTATGCCGTTTAGCTGTCGTTTTCTGTTTGTCTCTTTAGTGTTCTTGTTGTTTACCTTCATTCAGCCATGACAAAGGTTCTCTCTTGTTTAGCTAACCAGCTCCGTCTCCTGCAGTGTCTGCTCTTGGGTCCATTTAAAAAACACACGGGCGCTGCAGGACTGCAGCTTTGCCTCGTGGTCCTAACTCTGGGAACACTCTGGGAAGTTTATTAAACTTGGCCAGATTTCTAGAGATGAGAGCACCTCTATCCAAAATGCAATAGATGTCAACAAGCCCAGAAATGTTCCCAGTTATCTGTGAAGCCCACATTGTTTTTTGGACACCACTTAGACCACCAGCAGTTAAAGGAGAACATGTGGTTAAACGTGACATCACTGCTCTGACTGGACTGGAGTGAACCAGAGAAAACTACAATCACGCACTCTTTCCAAGAATAAAGTTTCCAGATTTTTTAAACATGTGACAGAGTGGGAAAAATCTATTCCAAACATGGTAAATGGAGCGATTCCTACATAGCACTTCTCTACTCTATCATGAGCAATCAAAGCGCTTTGCACAACTTGTACATTCACCCAATCACACAAGCACTTTTTGCTAAGCTGTTATCAAGTGCTTCCTAACTAACATTTACACTCCCATTGCATTGGAGAGCAGCTTGGGGTGAGTGTCTTGCCCAATGATATCTGCTATGCAGCCTACGGGGGAAGCCAAGAATCAAACCACCAACCTTCTGATCAGTAGATGACTTGCTCTCCTCCCTGAGCTACAGCCACCCTGATGAACAGGTTGGTGGTGTTGCCACCGGGCGCTTCAGTTGGGGGCTCTGCCTTCTCCACATAATTACCCAGCTGGCCTGATTTCCGGGCTTCCGGGGAGGACCTGCTGCTCTGGCCAGCACCGGGGTCTGGCTAGTTATAGGGTTATTTTCAGCGGGACCCCCTCTCCATAGATACTAATATGTTATATGTATGAGTACCATTAGAAAGAGATGTTGTTTATAAGTTCCTAACACAGTTCGTCTCTGTTCTTTGTTGTGACTGGTCATGACACAACAACATGACAGAGGGTTAGTCTTCAGTATTTCATTTGGTTTATCTTTCAGGTTAACCAAGCTAGCAGACACAGTCAAGCATCAGGACAGTTTAGCTTTATGCACAAGGGTGTAAGTGCAGTCCATAGGACAGGACCACATGTTACAAACGGCTGCTATCTGAACGGCTTAATAGTAAAATAAACCAGCAGTCGAGCAACAGTTCAGATTAACAGTGTTTCAATTGCAGAAGCAACATAAAATATTTGTAGTTGACAATGCCCACCGTAGTGCAGCTGCAAGGTTCACATTCATTGTTTTTCTCCCACAAAAAGATTACTTCTCCCTTGGATCATAAAGCCTAAGTACAATGTGTTTCTCTTATACTGTCCACAGATCTACCCCCACCATCCCCATGTTTCCAAGTGCTTTGTCCCTAATGAGGTAAAAATTTACAAGAAGCCCCCAAAGAGGCCATTGATTTCACCAGGTGTTGTCTTCCTTCTCTGTTTCTGTCTCCCCCTCCTTCTTAAACAGCGTAAAGTATGTTGAACTGGCTTGCTATTGCTATTCCACATCCTAATAGCACTACTACTGAGAGTCTGCTGATTGTATTAGCTCATAGAGTAGGGCTATTGAACGAGCATGAGTGTCTTGGAATGGGTGCTGTGGGGATAACAAACCCGGTTCATGGACTACAGCAGCCTAGATAAGTGTCCTCTCCTGAGACTGTGCTGCCAATCAAGAGGTCAAACCGATTAGGAGATCAGAAGAGAGTGAAGGGAAGAGGAGTAAAGAAAGGTGGCAGAAGTCATGGAGAGGACTAATACATGTTAGTGTCAATTAAGAGACGCGAATGACCATAGCTGAGAGTCCTACCTATGAGGACGTAGCTGTGTCCCAAAGTAAAAGGATAAGATCAGACAAAAACTGGATAACTGCCTGGAAGTCTCCTCTGAGCACTTGCAGGAAGGCATGTACCACACACTTGATATTTGGATCAATGATTCAGGGATGTGTGGGAGTGTAATGGTGTGTGGGATGTTTTATTGGCATTCTTTGGGCTCTTAGTACCAAGTGGGCACCATGTCACACAGCTCACATCAAATAATTAAGACAGTTTGATGGCAAAATTGGATTCAGCATCAAGGTGGACCTAATGTGTATTTATTGGGACCAGTACTGGTTTGGAGATACACTTTTATAAGAAAGCACAGTACACTGTAGTGATAAAAGGAGGGGCATGGGTAGCAACAATGCTTAGGTAGGAGGAGGCACATTCATCTGTGCCATCACAAGAACGACTGCAGGGGCAGCACTAGGACCAGCATCTGCTCCTTTGTGCAGAAGGAACAAGAGGAGCAGTGCTAAAGCCCTAAAAATTACCTTCAGCAGGTCTACGCCTGTGCAGTTTCAAGACTAAACACTCTGACATCCTTTAGTCCTTGCAAATTGATTGTCATCCGACTGAGAACAGCTGAGCTTGCAGATCCTTCAGTGGAACCTCGTCGACTGCATGTGACAGGCACAACAAGTCTGCAATACCATGGTGAACAATGGTGTGTGGCCGCTGCATGCAGCACCATCACCTCTTTGTTGTTGCCTCTGCAGTGTTTCATTCATTTAGACCAAAGCAGCGGAAATGGATTTACAACAGCTGATGTCTCAGCGGACAGACTGGCATCACTAAGTTTGATGTTTTGTGTTATACTGTGGTCATCAAGTGTTCCTTTAGGTCAGTTGAGTGGTGTGTGTATATTTTTAGTTTTACTCCTATACTGCTAGAATTATTACCCTACACATTAAGACTCACATCTGGAGTGAAACCGTTTTTCCGTGACACCGTGGGGTAGCTGTGTGGTTGCAAAACAAAATCATTGTTTTAAGACTGATGTTTCCCAAGATTCCTGTGTCTTCTTCCAGTTGTTCCTTCGATCTCAGATTGGCTCTTATCCCCCGTGTTGGATTTCTCTATGCTTGTTGTTCTGTAACTCTTATTATCTTACACTGACAGAGGATTGCACGTAACGTTAGTGTGAAAGCAAAAACCTGAAGAAACAAAAAGAGCACTGATCAGTGTGTCTTTGGACGCCCAGTATTGGAAAGGAGCAGATTATTTTCCACCAGCAGTTTTCCACTTAGTTTCGTTGGGTTTCTTGAAGGCAAAGGGAAATTTGTAGTCCCAAAACAATTATGTTCAGCTCTCAAAACACAAATTACCTTAAAGCTGTAATTTCATAGTCACTACATGCATTATTCATAGTTCATTTTTTTTCAATCAACTAGAGATCCAGATGGAAGCTGTGCTAAAAAAAGCTAAAAAAGATTTTATTTAGTTAATCTTTTCAAATTTATTTTTGGTGTATTATAATTATTACGTGTCAGTGTATTTCCACTGTGAGCACACTTAAGAAGACATGCAGTCAAATGCAAGCACGCTCCTAGGAACAATACCTATACACAGCTAAGTGCACTGAAACAAACACATTTAAATATGAATATATGTAACAAAAATAAGCTAAGCAAACATAAACAAATAACGTCAATAAGCAGAATAGAATGGAATAAAAAGATTCCAATAAAACATAAAACAAATGTGAAAATAAACTCGAATCCGTCTCCTGCTCTAAGCTGCAGGTTTGTTATGCAATCAAACGTCTTTCGTATAGTTTCTTTATGATTTTATTAAAACTCTCCTTCCAGTTTGTTTCAACTTCTTTTTTTAATGGCTACAGATTTTTATCTACACCCATGACTGCTTTTGCTCTCTCTCTCATTTAATGCATGCGTGTTGTCTCTCTCTGGGTAATGAATGGTCGCCCATTTATCTGACTGTCAGCCAGAAGCCCTGAGGAGGTGTGTCTCCCTGAGATCAATATCTCATTAGTTTAAGAAGCCCTGCCTCTGTGTGTGTGTGTCTTCCCTCCCTCTCTTTATTTCCACCTCTCCACTATTTTATCATTTACACATTCCCCAACCTTTAATTCAGTGTTTCAGTTTTTCTCTCCTTCTCTGTTCTGTTTGTGTACTCTGACTCGCCTCAACCCTAACAGACACGATACTGATGCCTATAAAAGCACATTTATTAGACTTCAGTTTTGGCTTTTTTAACAGTAAGGCTTAATTCGTTTTTGTAAAAATTTATTCATTTATTTATTTATTTATTTTTTAATCCATGCTGTTCACGGTGCATTAGTTAACATAGTTCCCAGTGAACATAAAATATTTTGCCTTTCATAAAAATGACTTTCACAAAGAGTTTTCTTTTGCTGTGTGGCAAAGCTCGTCTTTGTGTGAGTATGCTGCTTTGATATCATGCACATCGCACCACCTGATTAAAACACTGTAAATTCACAAACTTTAAACAGTAATTTAAGTTTTGCAGAAGAAAACAAGAGTAAGGAAATAATTTAAATTGTTTATGAAAACGAAAGGAACAATTTAATCAGAGTATAACATCAAGCCAGTTAAACTCCTGGGATATTGATCTGGTCAGCTGTGAGAGGAGGTTGTTAATCAGGTTCAGCTGCTTTGTTGGTAATGACATTAAACAGCGGTGGAGTAGAGGGGCAGCAATGAGACAGCCCCCGGATGTGGGAGGAGATGCCCTAGGACGCCATACGTAGTCTCATTTGGAACATGCCTTAGTGTTGTCAGCAGTGTTGGTCAAGTTACTTGAAAAAAGTAATCAGTAACTTATTACTGATTACTCCCCCTAAAAAGTAATCCCGTTACTTTACTGATTACTTATTTTCAATAGTAATTAGTTACTTGGTAGCTTTTTAAAAACCTGCTGTACAACCTGAATAGGTAATAAAACACTAGATGTTTCAGCCCAGTTCTGCTGTGTCTGCATAATCATCATATCAAATGTAACCGAATGGAAACGTCTCTTTTTAAAACTTGTTTTATTTTAATCTTTTAACTTTATGCATCAAGCAAAAATGAAATGATATGCAACGTTCTGACTGGAAGAATGTGTTTAACACTTAAACCTATGTTCTGCATATTCCAGCACATAAAATCAAACAGTGTTTCGTGTTTACGCTCGTTCAAATCGATGCCAGTAAAACACAGCAGAAAATAAATAAAACCACAGACTCAGCGGTCCTGGGGCTCTATTTTCACCTGTGTAACAGGAGTGGGGCAGGCGGAGGGTTACCGTGGTGCAGGTGTGCCGCAGCGCTCATGTCAGCGGAAAGATCCGGGAGTTTCTCTGTGTGGTGGTGGACACACAGAAGAAGACGGCCGTAGTGATAGCA
The DNA here is from genome assembly GCA_015108515.1 of Hemichromis elongatus. Taxonomy (NCBI): domain Eukaryota; kingdom Metazoa; phylum Chordata; class Actinopteri; order Cichliformes; family Cichlidae; genus Hemichromis; species Hemichromis elongatus. The sequence continues at coordinate 10,835 of VUQR01027799.1, forward strand.
AATAACGGCAACATCAGGAAGAAGGAACACGAGAAGCTGGAGAAATACCAAGGGCTCAGAGAAGAGCTGGAGAAGGGACAACTTTTAAATACTTTGA
>VUQR01027801.1:0-15635 GCA_015108515.1 Hemichromis elongatus
TAACAACCTTGAGAGATTGACTGAATTTCAACAGGCTCAGGGCTGAGTGAGAGAGAAATGTAGTGTGGCACAGGAGGGGAAGTGAAAAGGATGAAAGGGTGGAAGTCCGCAGAAAAATGAAGAACGGAATAAAGGCAGGACAGAAGTTAGTGGCACCAAAAGTTATACAGTTATTATCTAAACTTCAGGTTTGACAACTTGGCAACTCACTAATATCAATATTACCTAAACCATTAATATATATAATATAAAATGAAAATGCACTTTACTGTTTTAAAGCTAAAATGATATCATAAGTGATGGTTGATTCAGCCTACAAATCTCAAGTCATAACCACCAAGGACGATAAAGGCTTTTTATGCATATTATGAACATGAAGTAAGAAAGAAAAACGAAGTGATAGATATTTCTATACCATCACCATTAACCATCCTGCCCTTTAATACATGGCTGATATTATCTAAAGTGGAAAACAACAACAGTACTACTGTACAAAACTACAGTAAACACAATGTATTTAATCCACAACATAATTGCAGTTTATTAAGTAGTTTGTGGGGTCGTTGCTAAAGCTTGGTATTGTCACTGATTTCTAGAATCGATTCGATTCCGATTCACAAGGTAAATTTTGGCTCAGACAGTCATAAATATTATAACTCTGATCATTTATCAGTACTGACACCTGTGAGACCTGTGAGCATCACAGCAGATGCCTTTGTGTCAAAGCAACTGAGGATAAAACACAGAAAAGCACGAAGGAGATTTTCCTGGCCTGGCTTTTTATAGCAGATAAAGTGTTATGTAGTAGAACAAAAACTATGACTCAACATATGAACATCACCTGATGCTGAGGTTTGATTAGAGACACAGATATGAGTTTAGCAATCTGGCATAATTTTAAAAAGTTTGAATTTCTTCGGTATTGAACAGCTGAAATGAGGCTTTCCTGTCAGAAGTCATTAAAAAAAAACAGACAGCGCTGTCCACAATGGTAGACTGGTGGGTAATAAGCAATCAAATAATGCAGAAAATGGAGATTTTTATATGGGAAACTGTTCTTAAAGTACACCGAGAGAGAGAGAGCTGTGCAGGAAGTGTGATTTTATCGTGGTTTAAGCAAAGCAGTAAAAGTAAGAAGGAATTTATGACGATGTTTATGTGAAGCTTAGTTTTGATCTTCTTTTGCTGCTGGTCCAGTCAACTTCGGCTGGAGAGGGATGAAACCTGCACGGACACGGACCCGGCGTCGGGGCTTAAAGACGACACCTCACTGACTCTGATGCGTCGGGTCCGCGCTTTACGTTTACATCTTTGTGTTGAATCCATTAACACGCTCTCATTTACTGTTTCAGCTGTTTGGTGGTTGTTGAAATAGTTTCAGGATTCAGGATTTTAATGAATCGATATTGCTTTATTAATGCTAAAATCAATTTTACTCGGAAAATCGACTATTAAAGTCATTGCCCTTTTGTAAGAATCACCAAATATGCTCATCTCCTTTCTGGTTGTAAGCTCTCTCTGCCTGTGTTGTTTTCCCCATGCTATTGCACACTAGATACTAAAATGATGATATTCATATCAAATGACTTGCATGTAAATTACTATTATAGAAACTATCACCTAAAGTTCGTAATGATGTTAATCTGCCTCAAGCAGCACAGAAAACAAAGTACACTTTATTGATGTTTATTGAGTTTTATATACATATTAATCTTCTGTAGCACATCATGCAGATGCTTTTAAGTCTGGGTTAACTCTGCCTGAGCAAGAGGCACAACTTTAAGAAGCTTTTAAGACAATCAGAGTTGCATTAATCAGTATTATTTATTATTTATTTATGCCAACTGTTATCAGTGGATCAAATGAGTAGATGTTTATAGTCCACACCCATGCAATAGTGCCCTGTCTCTGCAACAGCCATCTGCTCTGTAATCGTTATCCCCTTCAGTTTTCATTGTTTTGCTTCATGCTAGCACGCTAAGTCAAAAAATCAAAACAATCTGGGATTAGCTGGTGTAGATATAGCAGCTGAAAGCTACAATAGTGGTGGTGACTAATCTTGAAGTACAAGAACAGCAAATAATTTGACTCACAGTCATGAAAACCGCTCCAGTGGAATGAACCTGTTCCTCTGTGTTCCAGCTCTGCCAATTCACATTTTCATAACTTTATAAGGAGCTGAATATGTAAGATGTCGTGTACACAAGCAGGATGTCCCATGTGTCAGATAAATCAATTGATGTAGCTTTAAACAGCTCAAATAAATAATGAATGAAAAGTCATATTTGTATTGTGTGTGTGTGTATCAGACACCAAGAGAGAGACAGAAAGAATGAGAGAGAGATCAAAGGAAAGAGAGGATCACTAGAAAGCCAAAGTGACAATTGAACAAATGGCAGCAATGAAAAGACGATCAGATTATATCTCTGTCCTTCTGTCGCTTTGTTCTCTGTGTGTGCATCAGCTTGTTTCTGACTGCATGCTTGCGCACACCGCTGTGTGTAATTACATATTTATTGATGTGTGTTCCCACATTTATTTGTTCCTCCAAGATGTGCGTCTCCCCTCGTGTTTTTCTGTGTGCGTGCCGGTGTGCATTAACTAACGCTGAGCTGGGAGAAGATGGCTAGGATGTAAAAACGCTCCCCCCCACCACCACCAACACCACCACCACCTTAATAATCTGCTCACAGATGCACACAGACACACACGCATTAGCAATGAAAGTGTATTCTGTAGAATAATTTCATTATAAACTTGTGAGCATGTGGATTAATGGTGTTATTTTCACAGAGATGTTGGTTCCTGTTTTTCCCTTCTCCCCTTTCATCCCATTCTTTTGTTCAGTATCAGAGTGGGTTCTAGTTCTTGGTGTCTTTGAAAGGAAAATATCAGATTTCTGTGTTTCATTTTTGTGTTGTCGTTCTGAACACTTTCTCATCTGCTCCCCTACACTGTCCATCCATAAATTACCTCCTCTGTAATTAAGGAAGTAAAAGAGCAAACCAGGTGATGTTGTAGAGCACTAACGTTTGCAGAGGGAGGAGGCTGGGGAAGATCGATTGGTCCAACAATGTGTTTTTCTGTTTCAGACCAACAGTGGTTTCTGTACACCACTCATTCCCAAAGTCAAGAGTGCTGTGGCCCACGGAACCGACCCAAACCTAAAGCTTCACTCTAATCAAAATAAGAGAAAATGATGTATTTTATTGAAAATTGTATTAAAAACCATAAACATTAAATTGCTAATGTCATGTGTAAAGCGTTAAGGCCAGTGTGTGACCCAGTTGCCCTGTTTTGGTTTTGTTCCTTGTTCCTAACTGTTCATCATCTACATTGCACCTGTGTTAGCATTAGCAAAGAAGTGCAAGGATCACTAGCATACCAACATCAATAATCTAAAATTGCCTAACAACAAACCCAACTTAATATAAGGTGTAAACTAATTAAAAAATACTTTTGCTTACCACTTCTAATAAACAAAGGCATTATTGTTCTCGTTTTCTCCCAGATTAGAAAGATATGACATCACAACACTGTGATTGGACAGCTGCAGTGTTGATCCTGGAGCTACATTATTATGATGATACAACACCAACGCCAATACAAGGATATCAAATAAACCCCATTTGTGTGTCTATTTCTATAGCAATGGCAAAAACGCTCTCCTAAAGTTAACGTACTTGTTTTATCCCAAAAATCTGATCTGTCCCAAACCGTTAGCATAGCATGTCACATATAAAGGACTTTATGTACTTTTTAAGTTGGGGGGGAGCATGTAAGCTGTTGGTTAGGACATCAAGCCAAGTTGTGGGATATTTTCAGTCATAAACTCAAACCCAAACTTAAAATCCTGTGTTGGAGGCAGGCAGGATATGAAACACATGTTCACATAACAAGTCTGCAGAGATTTGTGTGTATGTGTGTTTTACAGTGCCATGAATGCCGTGTGTGTGTGTGTGTGAAACGGCTGGCATGTTTCAGTCACCTGGCTCTGTCACCCTCCATAATCACTACAATCCAACAGAGAAATCTGCTCTAATCAAACGGGAAACGCCTCCTTGATTTTGGCTCGCACTTACCCTCTCGTTCTCTCTCTTTTGGTCTTTTTCTCTCTCATCTCACTCGTTCCTGATGTCGTTCTTCCTCTCATCTCGTCTTCGTCTCTCTGTGTCCTCTCATGCTGCGATTCTTTCTCAGTGTGTCTCTCTCTAATTTTCATGTTGTGGCGGTAAACGTGCGTGTGTGGGTCGCTGTGTGTTGAGCTCTCAGCCAGGGAGGAGGCAGGAGCAGCTGGTGAGGGCAATCCCCAGAGGGATTATGGGTAGGGAAGGGAAGGTTATGGCTTTGCTCCCATCACCGATCTGTTGCCTTTGAGTGTGTGCATAGTAGAGTCTATTTCAGCCTGACTTGTGTGTTATTTTTTCTTCTTTTCTTTTGTTTTGGTTTAGTGGAGTCCAGTTTGGTAAGATTGATCTAGTTTGGTGTAATTTGGTTAAGATTTTGGTGCTTCTTCAGTTTGTGGTTTGGTTGGTCTAATTGATATAATTATGTTGAGTTTGCATTTTGACCTTCTTCGGTTTATGGTTTCATGTGGTTTGATTCATTTTAGTGTTTCCTTTAAGACATTTCTTCTGTTTATATGCTACTACTGTACAATAATGTCAGAGTGTCTGGGCTGTGTTCACAACATGAATAATTAACACATTCACATATCTTCAATTTACATTTTGCCTGTGTTTCCAAAATAAATAAATGAATAAACACATGTAATCCACCAGGGTCAGATTCAACAAGAAATTAGTAATTCCTCCTATAATGTTTGATTTTCCCTATGAGGGAAACCAGGCGGGTGGGGTTTACTGCGTCGGGGAACATTTGCTTTCCTGCTGTTGGACTCTCTGCAGGCGTATGCTTTGGATGTTGGATGCCTGCTGTAAACCAGGTCTCTTTTTAGTCTTTTATTTTACCGTGAGACACAGTGAGTGTCAAACATAACCTCTCACTCTCTCGCCACTGCAGCTGCTGAAGGCGTTTGTTTTCCACTTCAGTCCGTGCCTCGGCACTAAATCAGCTGTTTATGAAAAAGATTTGGAAGACTGAAGCAACTTTGCTCTTACTATTTTACCCATGTCTTACTGTATTGAATACAGTGTATGCTTGTTTTATTGTCTCTGCATGTGTATTTATACATTATTGTGAAATAGCTACTGTCCAAAAAAGGTCAGAACACAGTAAAATCTTAAAAAGCAGAATGCAATAATTTGAAAATAATCTCAACACTATATTATCTTGAAAAAAAAAAACATATCGCAGCAATATTATTTCTTTAAATTTTTAAAAGTTTAGGTTTTAAGTTTGAATTTGATGCCAGGAACAAATTTTAAGTTGAAAGCTTTTAAAAGTTGTGGAGAGTTTTTCAGAACTAACGACTGGAGAAGATTCACTACTCCAGGAAAGATATTTTTTTAGTGTATAACATCAAAATCTTGGCATTGTATTACCTAAGGTATTGTATATAATCTGAAATGTTTCACAGTATCCCAGAGACACTGTGACCAGTTTTTCATAGCTGTAACGTTTGGCATTACTCTTTTTTTCTTATTTTGGACTTTCTCAACTTACATGGATAGCTTTAAGTAAAGAGGAGATGAGAAAGCATGGGAGGCGTGCAACAAAGGGTCTCAGATCAGAATCAAAGCTAGACCACCTTGTGCTATGTGTTTGTGTGCTTAATCACTGAGCTAAACTAGCATCCTGTCAGAAATGAGTCTTCAGTTTAAATGACTGCCAAAACCTGGTGAAGTGGGTGAACAGTTTGCTGCTGTATTTTGGTACAGAAAGCAATCTGTTTTGTTTTTGGGGTTTTTCTTCCAACTTGTAGTGACTTTACATATTATTAATCATGTTGTTGGAACATCCTTTGACTCTATGGTAGTGAACTAGTGGCATCCCCTTTACTGCCATCTTGAGGTCACATTTGGCTGTTGTCTCTGGAAGCAGGCTTAACTCTGCTTGACTCAGATTACACCAAAATCTGTATGGGGTCAACATTTTGAGGATGTAAAGCTGACAAGCTTTGTAAAGCTTTACAAGCTTTACATGCTCAAGCTGGCTGGCTGTTTGTGCATGTGTGGTTGTAGATAACAACCTCTGGTATTTGATGGGAAACTGATGGGAAACTAAACATACTGCCACTGGCTCTGCTCTCACTTTGTAGCCTATGCTTTCTGTGAAAACAACAATAGCATTTTGTAGAAAGGTGAAGACACTCAGGAATACTGCAAAAATCTGCTGGAGGCTGTCAGCATATTTAAAAGAAAGGGAGCAAAAAATGGTGTTTTAATCTGCTGCAATTGTTCTTCTTTCTTCATTCAGCCTGAAGAGCAAAAGACAGATTCCATTTTCCGCGATGCAATCTCAAACCCTTGGCTATCGCCAGCTTTGTCAGCATTCCTAAAGTTGCCTTGGACTACACTGAAAGCCAAGAAAAACTGGCTGTTGGCAGTTGCCTCTAGAGAGCGGGTCAGAAGATGAGCTGATGAGTTCCTAGATTGCTAAACGGTCAATTTATATTGTACCATTGATTTGTTAGTCATAACTGCAAACTATGCCGAATTTGAGGAGTAGTTTATGACAAAAAAAGAGCAGTAGCAGTAAAAAAAAATGTGATAATGATAATGTGGTAATGTTAGCAGAAGTCTGTATTGTTTAGTTACACAGCAAGTTACAGTAAGGCACCAAATTTCACTATGATATGATCGACTGCTGTTTTGAATTAGCTGTACTTGCTATAGATACATAATTCACAACTCTTTTTCCAATTGCAGTTCCAACATTATTTTTGTACATCAAAATATTTTAATACCCTAATTAATGTGATCACTTGGTCATGAATGAAATACAGAGATCCACCTTACCTCAAAAGTCATAGAAACTGGTTTATAACTTAAAAAAAATGCTTTGTTAAACTAACGCATAACACATAGAGCGAATAACAGGTTTGTGTGTACCTGTGTGTGTCTGTGTGTGCGTGTGTATTGAGTCCATTGACCTTCCTTCATCTCCCTGTGAACAGGACAAATATTTAAAATAGATGTCAGGTCCTGGACCGCCTCCAACTTAAGAGCCACTCTGGTATGTGTGTGTGTGTCTGTGTATGTGTGTGTACGTGTGCGTGCGTGTTTTTTTCACTGCCTGATTTCTTTTACCGCCCATTACTGAGAAACCAAAGCTCTTTCTCTTTTTCCTCCCATCACTCTCCATTCGTGTTTCTCTTTCTTTCTTCTACAACCGCCTCGCTTTATTTTTCACTTCTCTCTCTCTCTCTCTTTCTATCTGTCTCTCCCTCTCTCTCTCTCTCCCTGACAGCCGCTAATAATAACGCATGAAGGCAGTCACACCAAATGAAGACAAATGCTGTCTGCTGCTTTGGAATCATAATCTCCCTCCCTCTTTCTCTCCATGCTCTCTCGCCTTTCCACTGCCTCGCCCTCGTTCTTGTCCTCCAGCCTCTGTTCCCTCTAGCTTCACCTCTCTCCCTCTCTCCTGCTTTCTGTTCAGCAGTGAACGGTGATGTCTCTATAAGCCTAAAACTGCTCTTGTAGTGCTGTGTTTCTTATGGTAATAAGAAAAAAGAATCCATCTGCATTTAAAGACTTAATGTGAAAATTATCGTCTGAAATATTGTTTAGACATAATAATTTTAAGTCACATCAAAAAATATTTGCTTACTTAACATTTTTTTAACCTTTAACTCAGTTTTTTGCTATATTTTCGTCTTGTCTGTTATTTATTTTTTTGTTATCATTTTATTCTATTTTTACTTTATTTTGCCTGATAATTAGACTTTTAGCTTGCACCTTCAGTTTTTGGCACAAAAGTTGAGTGAGTCATCTGTTCTGCTTAGTCAGAGAAGTAGTATTTAAAGAAACCACCGGTGACTGTAAGAGGCACAGTGTCAACAGTTATCTTGACGACATGAACTATTTCTAGATGATACAAAACAACATTTCGGTAAATTCTTCTGTAAAGGAAGAATTAATAAACCTCTCTTGGAAAACTGATATATAGTAGGGTCTTTAAATGCCAGTATTTAAAATACTAATGTTGTTCAGAAGAAGAATTAACAACACACTTCATTAAACTGTAATGCACTAATGATCATTTGCATGGATTTTCCAAATGATAAATCATGATTGCAGTCACTTCCATTTCCTGCCTCCCAGTTAAACCACCGCTCTGCATGTGGTGCCCTGATAAAAAACTATTTCCACCACAAGAAATTAACAAATACATGGCTGAATGGTAATGTTCGCACCATAACTACAGAGATAATTGATTAAATGAGCACTGTAATTACATTTTCTCTTCCTAATATTGAAGATGTTATCAGTGTATCTTTTATCATTAAGTTAATCAGGAAGACGGCATTGAAGAGAATGAGTGAGCATGTGATTAGCCAGAGCGAGAGAGAGAGAGACTGTATGTGAGTGTGTGTTGGAATATGACCAGAAAATGCTGCTTTTGGACTAATTCGTGTTCTTCTGCTGAATGATTGTGAGTGGAAGCCTTTATGTTTTGTTTTTTGTGTATAATTGAAAAGAATAACTAGATAGTGATGCAAACCATAGTGTAAGTAACATCTATTGATCAGCCTGATTTTTAGTGCAAAAAAGGTTTGATAATGATTGTTCTACATTTTAGCCTAATATGTGAAATGCACAAGCTGTGTTTTCTATGCGTTTTTAAGGTGGTTTCTAACATGCATATGTATTCATACTATGATAAATGCATTGGAGAGCAACTTGGGGTTAGTATCTTACCCAACGATATTTGACATGTAGAGTGGGGGAGCCAGGGATCGAACCACCGACCTTTGGATCAGCAGATGCCCGTCTCTGCCTCCCAAGCTTGCAGCCACCCCATCGTTTGAACAAGAATGTCTCAAAAACTTTCTTATCTTAAAAATGGATCAGGATGTGTAAATTGGGACAAATACATTTAAAAAATTTGTAACTAATAAAAACTAAAGATCAGTAAATATTAGTGACACGCTCTGAATCCAGCTAATCAGGTTTCAGCTGGATTTCAAAATAATGAAAAATAAAGCATAAAGAAAACGTTTTACCTTGAACTTTTTTGGCAGAAATGAAGAAATGCTATTTTCATTCAACTTTCATGATGGGTTGACCAAAAAAAGCCCAAAAATATCAGTAGATAGAACCATTTTCAACAGGAGACGGCTACATTCATGAAATAGAAACATGCTACAGTTTTGAATGGGCTCCTAGGCAAGTCTGCTTGCAATTATATTGGCCAATTGTGTGATAAGATGGCAGCTTTATAATAAGAAGGTTTGAGCTTTCTGTTTAGGATGTTTAAGATAAAAGGAGATAGATGGCGTTCATTTTCATACGTTTTAATTGATGTGAATGTTTAAATTTGAATAGGCATTGCTTGCCTTGCTTTTCCTGACAAAACGCTAATGAAATATGTATAATGTCTTCCTAGATGGAGATAATAAGATACATAGAGAGTTAAACTGAGGGGGGCGAAGTCTGTGCAAAGACACAGGAGAGAAGATGAGAGCATTCTGTTAGGCGGAGCTGTGGATCTGGCACTTTTCTTTGTTTTTATTCAATTTCTTTCACTTTCATTTCCTGCTTGGTGAGCTTATGCTCCATATGTGCCCAGCTTATTAAAACGTAATGCTGTCTGTTTAAATGTAAGCGCAGAGGTCCTGGTCAATGAATAAACACAAATATGTGGTGAATTGGGAGTGAGACCGATCTCATTTCCATGAACTTGTGGATCCTTTGTACATATCTCTAAGATGCCAGCAGCTTCTGCATTTTTGTCACTCAAAGAAGGAGAATGAGTTGGTGAACCTATGAAATTAGTGCTTTAACAGTTTGCCATTTCTATTTTACAACACTGTCAGGCAATAAAGAAGGGATTTAGTATTATTTATTCCATGGATTATTCTTCTTCAATGCACCTGAAGAAGACCACAAGTTAAATGTGTCTTTGCTTATAGCAACTGATGTAATGTTATAGTGGTGTGATATGGTTAGAGAAGCATGTGGAGAAGTCCTTCGGACTTTCATGTGGAACAAATAAATGACTTTGACTATTCCGATCAGTCAAACCAAATGAACGAAGAGAAATACTCGGGATCCTGACATGCATCTGCTCTGTGTCCTGTGTGTGTGTTTTGGAAGGGTGTCCTAAGGTTAAACTGCAAAGCAAAGCAGCATCCATCTGGAGGGCATTAAAGAGATTTATCAACACTTCTGCCCTTGGATAATATGACATATGACGTGTGTGTTTGATTGCTTGTGCCCACCCTTTTGCAGTCAGGAAGTTATTACATCTAATCTTGATAGGAACAGACCAAAGGCCTGTCAAAGGCTATGCTGACCAAATAACCTACAACATATACAGTAGTTGAACATCATGCAACAGGATATAACCACATTTCATAACAAATCAGCTGACGAAATAATCTCATTGTCCGTTTATTTATTTATATCCACAACACCAGCAGTTATTTGAAAAATGTGTGCTTGACAGTGTATCCTTCAAAACAGCAGATGATTTGCAACATCATGAGAAACTCCAGTATACACTACCTGCAGCATAACAGAGTTAATTTAAATGACTGGAATTAGTTGAATACCAATTAGACAATACCAAATATATTTTAAAAGAAAATTCACTGCTGATAAAACATATCAGTTCTTAAAGAACTACTTTTATCTTGTAGAAATATGAGTACACATGAACAGAAGGATGTAGGGATCCTACTCATCCCTAATAACAAAACTACAAAGAGGAGACATCGGAGAAGAAGCAGGCAGAAAGTAGAAAGTTCAAACACTGGATAAGCTGTGTGAGGAGTCTGTTTGTGCCAATCTGTGTGGATGAACAAGTCAGCTTGTCAATAACCATCTACATGTCTGACAGCCAGCAAGGACAAACACATGGAGAGAGCTCAGTGTGAATTATAGGAGGAATAAGAAAAGGAGGGAGCAGAGGATGAGCTAAAAGAGCACAAGGTGAAAAATGACCAAAGGAAAAGTGCATAAAATAGGAGAATTAACTATATATAGGTTGAGGAAATCTATTGCTTTCTTTCCTGCAGGTATAGTTGGTGTGATATTCTTTATCAAATTTTCAGCTGCACATGCATGGTCCCACAGTTTGCATTTACTGAAGATACCACAGTGCACTGCAAATTTTGCAGTATTTTTATGTCGGCACAATGACATAAGGCAACATTAGTTTTTTAAATTTAAATTTTTAAATTTTCAAAAATTTCCTACAAAGGTCAAGGATTGCCCAAGGATATTTTCTAATGCAGACTGGAGCAACCAGGGCTCAACTCACCAGCCTTCAGAGTAGTAGATGTGAAGCTTTCTGCCTTTAACATAACCTTTAACATAAGCTTGTCATGTCTTTGTTATTTGTTTTTCATAAGTAAATTCCATCTTTGGTTATATCAGAATGTGAGAATAATCCACTTCTATCTATTCTCTGCTCTTTTCTTCTTTTGTCCTGTCATAATCTTTAAACGTGACGTTGCATGATACATGTAAAATGTAAGATATTCAAAGCAGGGCTTTTTTGCTAAGCCTATATAGAGTTTTATGCCCAGAAACATCTCGGTGGCTCAAACAGCATCAATGATATAAATATATTGTCTATCCAGTGTCTGAGTGTACAGGTGTCTCTGCAGTACACATTACTGCCATATACCAGATAGAGAGAATGGCCAGTAATGGACCTCGATAGTGACTATTGGGACCACACACACACACACAAACACGTCTCTACAGGGAATTAAAGTGATATTGAGCTCCGAGCAATAACTGGAAGAGTAGAATTATTACTCCAGGGCTGTCAGTGTGTGTGTGTGTGTGTGTCTGTGGCCGGTCACCTGTCCACTTGTCGATTGTTGCTTTTGATTAAAAACCAGGAGGAGCGACAGCTTTGAGTGTCTGCAATATCACACTGATGCTGTTATCTATCTCTCCTGCTTGTCCTGTATTTTGGCTACTCTTCTCAAAAATCTCTGTTTTTCTAGGCTGTTTCCGTTCCCAAAGGTCTCAGATATGTTTTTTTTGTGTGTTTTTGTATTTTGTTTTGTTCAAAACTGCTGGTGTCTCAAAAGACCATTTGTCACAGTGTTAAGAATCAGCTCATATGTACTGACGTATGCATGCTTTCTCAGTACTCCTTGGATATACGTTTACTTCCCAGGACGCCCCTTTGGTTTGGTGGACAGTGGGCAGTCATTAAAGTGGACATGGTTACGTTTTTCTTTTTTCCAAGCACAGCCATTCAGTTTACAACACAACTACATGTGCATCACACAACAGACATAACTAAGTTTCTTTACAAAGCACGATCAGGAAATCTAACGTCCACATGTCAAAGCAAGATAGTAAATGGACGGGTTCCTAAATAGGGCCTTTAAACTCCACCTCAACACACCTATGTGTACCACTCACACACATCCATACACTGATGGACATACCAGAGACAACTTGGGGTTCACTGTTACGCCCAAGGATGCTTGTGTATGCAGAGTGGAGAAACCAGGGATTGAGCCGCCAACCTTCTCACTGAGTGGATTATTTTTTTTTACTAGAAGTGAGAAACAGTGAAGCCCAGATCTAAGTGAAGGAGACTGTAAGGTGCAAAAAAAGTGGTTTTGTCCTATGAAAATAAGTCAGTTTTCAGAGTAGCCCTCCATGCTTTAAATAATACAGGTAGTCTTTCATGCCCACTTTAATCAAATAATAACATTTACTACATAAAATAAATAAACATCAAAACAAATGAAGTGCAACACTCTACGTTTTTGAGTAATGAGTACCTTTTTAAACCCAGATCGTACTGATTTTTCTCAGCCTTCCCAGATTGGATCCAAATGGCACACTTCCCATCAACTGTGTTGTATTCTGCGTCCTGTATGTTTAAAAATACATATATATTGGACATAGTTGTACAAACCTGTTTACATTTTTCAGTTAGGTGTCACACTCACCTGAATAAAGACATAACGCTGTATTTTTTGTTGCATAAATACATAGATTTCATTTTTCATGCATTAATTTTTCCTCTCTTTGTTACATACTGATCTCTCTCTCTCTCTCTCTCTCTCTCTCTCTCTCTCTCTCTCTCTCCAGTATTGACATGTGTTGACCTTTCTGATCCATCGTCATCCCTCAACTCTTCCGCCCTTCCGCTCTCTTTCCCTCCTCACTCCTCTATCCAAAGCGTCCCTTCTCCTCTCTCTTTCTCTCCTTTTCCTGCTTCCTTCCTATACTGACATGATAACCTTTCTTATAATTCCTCCTCCCATTTCCTTCACTTCTTGGTCTCCTTACCTCACCTCTGTGTCTGAGCTTGCTTTTTCTGTTTGACTTTCCCTTTCTCTTACCTACGGCTTCCCCTTCCTTGTCTGTTTGCATCCCACCAGCACCTTTTTCTCTCCCTCATTCTCTCTCTCTCTCTAGGCTGGCATCCCGAGGGCTTAGCCTCCCCCCTCCTCCACCTCTTTCTGCTCCTCCTGGGTATTGATTGGTTCATTTGATAGTTCTATCACCAATCAGTGTGAAGTTGACCTTTTGGACTTGGCAATGATAGCAAGATGTTGTGTGTTCATCAGTTTGAGTGTGCTGCCCTTATAAGTGTATGCATTTGAGTGTGTGTTGACCTTTGCAGGCAGAATGTCAGCCTGGCTCTTGATGCTGCTTGTCAGTACATTAGTTGGACAGGAAGCAGTTCAGCTCTCTAACAGGAAGTTCAAACCCGCCAATCTTGGGCCTAAAGTTTATAAATCTCAGATCTGATGTAAAGTCATTTAGGAACTGTGTTTTTTTTTTCATTTAATTGAAAGGACCACAGGATTTTTTTTATCTTTATGGTAAAATCAATTCATAAGTGATCCTGGCACACTGCATATTACAAACTGTCAAACCACTTAATTTTGTAATTATTTTGCGAAAGGGGGACAACAACTTTATGAATCAAACTTGCCAGAATTTAGTAGAATAAATACTACTATAATGCAATTTTATGGCATTGATTATTCTAGAATAAGTCTGTCTCTCTAATCGATGTGTTCATCCTCGATTCATTTATTATGTTGAGTCCACAATCTTGGCCAAATAGTGAAAGAGGGAGGGACCACCAAACATTTTTTTCAGCCACTAAGAAAAGCACACATCCCTGAATTAGCGAGGAACCTGACTCTGACTGAACTTACTGTAAATTGTACCAAACAGAAATGAGCAGAAGATCGTTCTTCGTTGACCAGGTTGCTTTAAAAAGGCAGTCGATAAAAATGAAACCAGACAAATATTTTGTTTACAGGCACTGGGAGAGGGAGGTTTTTATTATCGCCATACAGCTGAGTGTCTGCCGCTCCAGTTGTTCCAGTTGCTGTTAATGTGAGAACTGGGAGAGGACTGGGAACAAAACGAGAGGACAGCTCCTTTAAGACCCAGAGGGGTCCGACTGTAAAAAAAAGCCATATGCTAAACGCAAAGCACACAGACACACTCTTGTAAATACTAACTAATATTTTGGAGTCTTCTGATGTGGACACAGTCAAGCGCAGTCTGACACCTTCAAAGACAAAACCTCGAGATGAAGAGACTGATGAAATGTAAGAACGTCATTTAGGAAGTTCCTCCATTGCGAAACTCATTCTAACTGGTTTCTCTGATTATAAAGAAAGAGTCCTGTATTACCCTTCCCTGAAATTAATAACACATCTGTCAATGTCCTTCTCTTCCATTAATCTTATTCCTTCCTTCTGGTGATTCTCTTCCTGTTTGACTAGTCCTTATTCTTCTGTTTTTCACAAATGTCATCACTTCTGCCAAGTAGTCTGCATCCATTTTTTTTTCTTTTTCTCCTTTTTGCCCACTCCCCAAGTGTATTTTTTTCTTGGACTACTTTTCTTCCCCATTTCTCTCTTTGTTTCCCCGGTTGTGTACATTAATCTCTTTTCACTTTTTTTTTGCTCTGCAGCCAAAAGCACGTGCGACACCCTTTTGTTCTAAGTCTTTCTTTTTCTAGTTTAGGCCCGATAGTAGAAATTAAAGAACATCTTAATGTTGCAACACAATGATTTTAAACAGCTACACACTTCAAACTATGTAGCCAGTCTTGAAAAACATGGTATCTAACCAAATGCTTTAGAGAGCAGTATCTTGGCCTCCAGTAACCGTGTGAGAAATCTTGGAATCTTTCTGTCCAGGAAATGTCCCTCATTGTGCACATTAAACAAATATGTAAGACTGCTTTCCTGCATTTGCACAATATCGCTAAAATTAGAAACATCCTCTCTCAGAGTGATGCTAAAAAAGTAGTTTGTGCATTTATGAATTGATTGTAACTTTCTAATTTATTATTATGGAGTTAATAATAATGATGAATAATGAAAAGCCTGCAGCAAGAGTACTGACAGGGACTTTACAGTCAACATCAGTAAAATGGCCTGTATTTGTATAGCGCTTTACTTAGTCCCTATGGACCCCAAAGAGCTTTACACTACATTCAGTCATCCACACACTGGTGATGGTAAGCTACAATGTAGCCACAGCTGTCCTGGGGCG
>VUQR01027807.1:0-11486 GCA_015108515.1 Hemichromis elongatus
GGCTTTTCTCCTTGAAGCACAAACATGTATTCACCTTCCCATCTTTCATGAAATTGCCTTCCTTCTCCATCAATCTTTCTCTTCCTGGACATTTTGGGATCTCATTTGTGGATAGTTCTTTTCACTTGTCACCATAAACAAATACTGATGGGGGATACACTGCCACCTTGTGGAGGAATATTGTAACTGCACCGGCAACACAATCAACACATAAACATATTTTAAGACACATTAACGACTCGCGGGCCACATAAAATGACGTGGCGGGCCACATCTGGCCCGCGGGCCTTGAGTCTGACACATGTGGTCTAGACCAAAATACTAAATTTTGCTCTACAAGAGCCTGATAACCACTTATGAGGACATTATACTGCCACTGTTCTATCAAAATTTAAAACTAACGTCTTCATATGTGGGTGCGATTAATCGTGATTAATAACAGAAAATTGTGAGATTAATTAGTTAAATTTTTAATTTATTGACAGCACTAATACACATGTATATTTTACCATAACTCTAGATTTAGTGGCCTGTCATTAAAATTTCAGCTGGTGTATACTTTGATGTCCAAACACGTAGAAACTCAGAAGCACATACAAACTCCAAAACACGTGGTTTTTGGAGTTTGTACGTGTTTTGTCTCTATGGGCCTCCGTATATATTGATATATAAAATATATAAAACCATTTTTTTACATTAGTAATTCCTTTTGTGCATAATTTTATATCGTTTTTGATAATAAATTAATTAAAGCAAGAAAACAACTTAAATATCCGGTTCTTTTTAGTGAGTCGATCCGAAAGAGCCGACTCTCTAAAAAGAGTCGGAATTCCCATCACTACTGTCAAGTCGAGCACTGAGTGGGAAAGCGGAAAAGTTCAGTTCCAGAGTCAAAAGAGCGCCCTCCTCCTCAACTGTAAGTTACACAGAATTTTAAAACACATGTATAACATCTAAGAGCCTTCAATTTAACTGAACTGGAAAAAAGCAGTTAAAAATAATAATTTAAAAAAAAGATGGATTAAAAGCATCCTACTGCGCATCACTGCATCAGCTGCAGCTATATCCGTACCACTCAGTACCACAGCTGAAAGTGAAGCAACAGCGATGCACTAAAACCTGCGGTACCACTTATGTCCACTTGAGGCTCCAAAGTCCCCATAGACGCACACCTTAAGACTTTCTGCTAGCGAAAGACCCTCACCTGTGATCTGCTGGATGTTAAGAAATATAACAGTTCTCTGTCACACATAGTCAGATTACACCATGTATATACAGTATCTCCAATATTTGAAATTGCATGGTGATAATCTGCATGCTGATCCCTATTGTGGTTACAGTTTTGAATTTAAAAATTACTCAAATCACTTTTTTTTTTTAAACTGGAAAGACTCGATGGGGACTCTTATTCATATAAAATATATGGTGCTAATGCAACAGAGCTTTTCTGTTCACATTTGACTAACAAATGTACATTTGTAGTACAAAATCACCCCGTGTGTTCTGAACAGTGGAAACAAAGTCAAAGCATATAATGGAGTAAGTAGGATAAGACTTTGCATCTTCTTCAGTTAAAAGGAAAATTAAAACAGCTGGGCCAAATGCAATCACTGATTACTTTTAAATGAGAGACAATCTACACAGCATACCAATTGGTCCCTTCCATTAGCTAGTGTTTGCCTAGAAAACGTTTTTCATAAGGTTTGTTTGTTTTTTAAAATGCTTAACACCAACTTATGATACATTCAGACATAACAAAGGCTTCTCATGAACCAGTGTTCCTCCACTTTGAGGGGAAGGTTGCAGATGCAGCACTGCCCTAAATTATATGAGGACCTAATGGCCTGGAATATTGAACCCAAAAGCCCATAACCATGCAGTGCACCCCACAGGTGCCAATGTAAGCCTTGTCCAAGTCCACAAAACACATGACGACTGTATGGTCCATCTCCCATGATCCCTCCAGAAGTCAAACAGGGGTGAAGATCTGGTTTACTGTTTCGTGGCCAATCCACATTACTCCTGAATTTAGGGATTAGCAGTCCGCCAGAGCCACAGTGGAATATATTTTTGTGGAAAAACTGAGCATATCATGAAAAATAGAGCACATCCTTCTATCCACCAATTTGAGAACCCCAGTCTGCTACTGTACAGGCACTGTGCCAGACCTGCATTTGACATTTCAGCCAGGTCCCTACAATGTCCAGAACCTTCACCATCTCAGAACTAATCTCATCCAAAAGTGGTGCCTTGTCACCACAAAGCTTCTCTGTCAACTACTTTCCACAACTACAATCCGCGTAAAAGACTCATTCATGAATCATTTAATATTATTGGTGAACATCTGCAAGGGAAATGATTATGGTGGAGCAGGTTCAATGCCTATAGCACACTGTAGGGAACCAGATGCACAGAGGCAGTAGTTCAAACATTTCACTGATGAGAAAAAGTTGACGTTTATTATTAATAAATAAATCTGCAGATTATTTTCCAGGCATGGCAGGGAAATATAGCTGTCGACTTATGTAGTCCTTTTTTTTTTAAAATGAGAATGAAAAGAAGAGGTGGGCAGTTGAAACAGGGAAGAGATTTACAGGTGTTGGCCTAAATCTCTCATGTATGTAGTAGTTGTAAACTATAAATGTGTTTCTTCAGTAGATGTCTGTTATGTGCTTAGTCTAATGAGGGTTGAGTTTCCAGTGTTAACAAAGTACATAGTAAAAAGAAAAAATATACATAAGGCATACAGGTTAATATTGATATAAACATGTATAATTATATGCTTTAATGCAGCTTGTGCTGTTTTCATGTGCTTGGAATTCAGACCAGTTTTATTGCATCTGTATTTTTATATTCTTACACTGTACAGAAAATCAAATGCAGAAAGACAGTCTATTACCTGAAACACTAACCTACCTTAAGATTGGATGATGCACAGAGAAGGTGGACATCACACTGAGATGGGATTTAAATATTATACCTGGCTCTTGAGCTGGTCCACAACTACAACCATGAACTCTTCTTTAGTTTTAGTTTTAAATTCGATTTTATTTCGTTTCAGTCTTTTATTAGTTTTGTTACTTTTGTTATCGTATGGGCATTTGTCAAGATTTGAGACATTTATGTATGACATATGACAGTGCTTATAATATCAATAAATTATACACATACAAGTTTAACTTTGAGTACCTGTATGTAGCGAGATCATGGCTTGGTTATTTGGTTTGGCTCGTAACTACTGCTGACTCTCCTTTTCTCCCAGTGTAGGTTTAATTTCTTCAAAGCAGCACAATATTTTCTCTCAAACACATCACAGTTATTCACATCAAGAGTGTTCCACTTCATCCAGAAAATACTGAGCCTCAGAGCATCCGAACGCGGCGCGACGCAGCAGGCGAACAAAGAGAGCCGAGGCAGCGGGAGATCACACTTCTCATTAAAACAGCATCATACAGTTTTGTTTGTTCATCTTTTCAGTTTGTCTGCATGATGATGTGTTCCATTTATTTTGCTTTATTATCCTCAGAGTCATTCAGTTGCATTTACAGCATTGCATTTGACATATTAAAGAATGATACAGCGCTCATTAACACTAATTGCGACATGAAGCAAGAATCAGTAACTGAACAAATGTGTAAAAAATAACTGGGGAACATTAAAGCTCAAAATCAACAGTAAGCTAAGAGCTGAAAAGCATTTTCACTATAATAGAAATTTTGTTAAACATCACATTATTATTAATAATAATATCATTAGCATTATTATCATTATTACAGTGTCTAATAAAACATATTTACAATCTGTACAACTCCACTGAGGAACGTCCCGGAGATCATTTTAACACAACGTGGTAACCATCAGTGTTTTCATCTGTTAACAAACAAAGATTCAGTTAAAGATCATTTAAAATGAAAAACATCCAGATGAAAGCTTGGAGCTTAATATCAATAAATCTTTTGAAGATGAGTCTATAAATTAGCGTGCTCTGTGACTCCAAATAAAAACAACGCAAAAGCACAGAAAATAAAAACTGCTGCGAATGCTGAAACTGAAGAATTTGATTTTTTTTTCATTTTGAATTTGATACCAGAAACTAATTTTTAAGAAGCTGTTTCCCGCTAAACCGCTTCATCTGTTCTTTGGAAGTAAGGAAACAGTTCGCTGTTGTTTGAAAGTCAGATGATTCTCATCATTGCTGCGGGAAACCAGCTGCTCAGCAGCCGGAGCAGCTTTTGGTTTCTGGACTGCATCAGGCCAGTTTAACACCTGGACTCTTACTATGAAGCCAATGCTACAGGATCATCTCACTGAAATAAACATGACCTTCTCAGTAAAACAACATCTAGATGGCAGCAGACGACTCCAAAACCTAGAGATGCCATTCTGCAGAGATGTACCTGCTCACTGTGATTGAAGGCCTAAACTACACCAACATTCACCGTTTCAGCTTTATCCTTGATATTATTCAGCAGATGAAGAAATCCCATGTTTGCGTTTTATATTGAGAAAGGTCCTGTTCATGCCGTTTACCCACAGAATACCTCAACTCATCTGCGTCTTCTTTTTACCCACAGCCGTCACAGTTTTATAATTACAATTTTTCCAGCCTTCTTTTTTTTCCTCTCCAAAGTGCTGAACAACAAAGGCCCAGAGCAACACATGCTGCCATCGAGACAAAGTCCTCTACAGGGAAGGTCTTGCGTGTTACACCGTGGCTATGCCAAGACTTACACTGAATTAATTCCACTAGTGGAAAATAGGTCTGGGGGAAAAAGTGGTTTTCAGAATTGTGTGCAGAGCTTTTTCCAGCTACTCTGAGTCTTTTGATGATATTATTTATGTAGAGCAAAACATACAAACTGTTGGTAATGTTTCTACACCGTGGAAAATTTTCCTTACACTAATACTCAATGCAATGAGTTGGGCTCTTTTCTTTGTTTTTTTTATACATTGCTCATGTTTTCCACTTTCTTTTCGACCCTGCTCTGATTTATTTAAAATGTTTTTGCTGCATTAAATTTAAAGTGACTGATTTTTTAGGTTAAGTTCTTAGTTTCAGCTTTTGATTTGCTACCTTTGTAGCAGTATTGAGTTGATTAAGTGCTTAAACAGTTTGGAAACTATTGCTTTTCTTTCTATTTTCCACAGCTTATCAACGTTCTCTGAAACAGGGCTGTACAGATAAAGGTCAGTTACCTCGTATGGTGCTGATGATGAAACTGGTTTCTTCCCTAAAGTTCTGCACCATCTGAAACAAAGAACACAATATGTAGAAAGGGCACCTAAATGGACTTGGAAGAAATCCGCAGCTCATCATGGAGTTAGTGATCATCACTAAAAAGCTATCTATAATGGAAGACCGAGACCTTCTTGTCTGTCATGGTTTTGGAAGGCAGATATATTTTTATGGTGCTAATAAAAAAAGTAAATAGTCATTAGATCCCATCCCATTTTAAAACTGGATTAGAGCAAAGTAGGCTCTCTCTCTTCCTCTTCTCAATGTTTTTTTTTTTTTACCTGCATCTAATCAAACTCAACCCAAAGACGACTGAGTTGAGTAGAAGTTAATAAAACTGCAGATGGAAGTCAGGAAGCTTCCAGTACCTGAACTTTTCCCCTTGCCTACAGAATCTACATATTCATATGCAGATATGTGTTTATATTGATCAGTGCTGGACAGATACCTCATCTGAGACTAAGATGTGGATCCCGGTGGGTTTCTGTCTGTAGATTTGTGTGATCTGTTGAGGAGTGATGTTGTACAGTGTAGCGATCTTTTCAGACAGGTCCAGCAGCGTCAGCTCTTCCAGGTACAGAGCGTGGTATACTGCAGAGGCAAGACAGATATACAATGATCACATCAGGTCAGAAGTGTTACTCTCTGCCAGTTTCTGTGATGATTTCTTGATATTTTAGGATTTTGCTCAGTTCCAGCTCCAAACATTTATTTTTGGACTACTAGAGCAGAGTGCATGACTCAAAGTTCAAAATAACCCTTTTTTATCTTATACTGAGCCTTGGTGCAGCTCCGCAGTTGATAGACTGTCTGAAACAAGCACCTTTAACTCCTCCCCTGTTGCTTCCTTTCATTTTCTCCTGACTGGCTGTCCCTTACAAACACAGTATTTGAGGAAGAGAGTATGCCACACCCGTGTGTATTATTAGTTGGACTCAGTCTTTTTCATCAGTTTTATTTTGTTAGTACTTTAGGGACTGACTCTATCATCTTCTTCGGGTCCTCTATCTGACTTGTTTGAGCCACCTCCGGCTGCCATCTGTCTTACTCTTTAATATTTCATTTAGGCGTTAATAAACCAGCTAGAAATTTCTGATCTGGGTTCCTTATGGTCATTTTAAAGAGCCCAACACTTCCTCATTCCTTAATTGACACAAATGCAGTTGTGCTTGGTGTGTAGGAATTGCTTGTTTAAAACCATTCAGTCACACTTCTACAGAGGACTGTGAAAAAGCACGAAATATGAGCATTCAGAGGGAATTGTCACTGCACACTTACTTGCTGCGCTGCCTGGTTTGATGGGAGGTTGATTTCTGGCCTGCTGCTGACACACATAGATGGTAAGACGGGGCTGTACACACCTGAAAATGTATGCACAAGCTTAAATATCAACATGTCTTTCAAGGACCTGCAGCACTAAAGCTTAAGACACAGTCCACTCAAGAGGCTGGTATCATAAATTAACTTTAATGGAGAAGCAATGGATGACATCAGTGTCCGCATCCATCCTTTATACATAGTGTATGGTTGAGAGAAGAGACTAGACCTTAGGAGAATCCCAAAAGGCCAGCATTCTGTGGACTTCTATACAACTTGACTTGTCTTAAAAGTCAAAGGAGTCGCCCCCTGTTGGTCATCAGAATGAATGAAAGTTTGAGGTACTTCAGCTAGCCTCACATCCAGAAACAGAAGCCACGCCCATCCTTTATATAGTCTATGATCCTGTGTCTGTAGATGCACTGACCAGCATTGCCCACAGTAACATCATGCAGATGGCTCTGGGTGTGGCTGGGCGATGTAGTTTAATGGCTTACCTTCCCTTCATCGTATTAAAGAGACGGATGCCGTCTGCTGGCCCACAGATCTGGATCAGATCCTCCCTGGTCATTCTCAGGAGATCAGCACCTGCAACAACAGCAGAAATCTGGTTCTGCTTGCTTCCCTGATCTATAGCAGATCTGATCTGACGCTGCGACAGACGAACATATCGACACTAGTCACTTCTTCCTCAGTTTCTCTTTCCTGCACTGCATCCCTGCACTTTCTGACAAATGTTCCAAGACCAAAGTGTATGGTGTGTTTTTCACACGCGGTACCTGAGAAGCTGGTGAAGAGCCTTGAGAAATGCGAGAACCTGTGACGGTGCAGCCACTGCTGAGTGTCCTGCGGCGAGGACGACGGCAGAAGGTGCTACATGTCAAAAAGAAGAAGAGCCCTTGAAATGAGTATAGCTGCACAGCATCCACTGTCTCCAAATAATGGCCTAAAAGGAATAAGAGAGCAACATTAACACTTTCACACTGCACCGGTCTCTGTTACTTACATCAGAGCAGCTGGGCATGAACAGCTCCCCCTGCTGGTTTGGAGAACAGTTGCTAGAGAAACGCACACATGAGGAGGAAAGAACACATTGGAGTGACTGGTTCAGTATTTTCTTCTAACTGCCCTGAGACACATCTGTCTGCTCTTCCTATGCTGTTAAAAATTCTCTGGTTTTCATCTGGTAATAGCTGCAGAAGTTCATGCTTGTGAAAGTACTCTCATAGAAGGCAAAGCACAATCACACCAGAGAAGCATTTTCAAATTTTCAACTCCAGATTGAAACAAAACACACTTTTCTCTGCAGACCTTGACTGAAGAGATGCGTTTTATGTCGGTGGAAACCAAAGCGTTAAACTGTGGTGTGAATGCTTACTCACCCCTCGGTGAAAGTGCAGGACGTTGGTGAGCTGTGGTAAATTGGTGATGGTGTGCTGCTGGTGCTGTGGCTGGTTAGATTTAAGGCATCCGGCCACGGTGAGCACTACACACAGAGAAGATGAGAGAAAAAGAAGAAGATGTGCAATGAAGTGAAAAGCTTTTTACAAAGATTAAAGGCTTTAATATCACATTAAAAGAGCACTATGAACCCAGATGTGTGTAAACTTATGGTCTACATTGACTTGTAGGAACAACTTTAGATTGTTAATCTCCTTTAGCTAAATAGTTTGGTTTCATTCCATTAATATGAGATTTAGAGGTAGAAGGAGGCAGTGCCATTCACCAATATTTCAGTTATTTTAGATGACAGACAGATGTAAAGACCCTACAATAACAGAGAGCTCTAACCTCACATGGCCTCAGCTGAATATCTTGCAGACTTTGTACCAGACACGCAGCAGGATAAAGTCTGTTAATGTCTCATCGGTCTGACATTTGTGTTTGTAATATACAGCTTCACAGGTTGTCTAGTACAGAGCTCTTAAGTAAGCTTTATTACAAAAAACTTCAGGTAACTTTACTTGATTTCAGCAAAATCGCGACCTGAAAGACAAAGCTACAGCAAGCCTGCAATTCCTCTAATGTCTAATATGTTTCTAACAAAATAGGTTTTTAATTTGATATATACTTAAAGCTTGCATTATTAGGGGCACGGCCTCTTTGACTGACAGGAGGATGGTGGCTGTAGCTGCTAGTTGTCTGCTAAGCTTGACCTCAAATAGAGGTGCTGCTGGAGCCTTTGGAAGCATGTTTAATGTGATTATCTAACCAATAATGTGGCTGCTATGCGGTTAATTGTACCTACAGACATCTAAGGAGTCTTAACTATTGATTAGGTGAAATTTTAGCACTAGCTAGCAAGTACCTGTGTCACACTTAGCAAACACTTTTCCTTTTTTTCCCTATAAAGACTTCCTGTGTTATAAATGGTTTAGCAAAGTAATGCTACATTGTCATATGTGATATTTGTGATATTTTTAATGAATATGACCAGTTTAGTGGTTCCTCAGGTTTTTTTTTCCCTCCAGGTGAATAACAAACTAGCACTGACAGAGCCTCAGTCATTGACAGCAGCAAAGAAAGAACACTTTTAAAACAAACAATGGAACAAGCAAAGTGACGTATTAACAAACAGTAACGTAATAGCGGTTTACATGGTTTGGTGTGCAAAGAAGCAAAACGAAAAGGAGGAGGGAAATATTCAGATCTGATCAAATTCCAGAAACATCCAAGTGACCCAAGAATTTACAGCTGGGTTCAATAAAGCCAAACCAGAAGGCAAACAAAGGCTCCTCTCAAGCCTCACCTCTTTCAGCAGGGTAGTGTCATAAGATGGCTGATACTTTTCTCTATCTTGAGGGGTCTTTTTATCAATCTTTTCCCGATCAATCTTCAGTTTACGATCGGCTCCTTTGGGCTTAAAAAAAAACAGGACGTGTGGTGTGGTGTCACAGATTTGAGGATGTTACAGATGAGAGATGAGCATGAGATAAGAGTAAATGGAGTGTTGTACCTTGAAGACTTTGACCTGGCAGCTGGATGAGTGGACATGCTCGACGTACTCTCCATGTTCATTGGTGGTGTAAGTGTCCACCTGGATTCGGAAGGGCACCCCTTTCTCCCCGCCATGCTTCCGGGGGGTGAACTCGGTGCTGATGCAGTTGACCTACAAGGAGAAGAGAATAGAGAAGAGCTGATAAACAAATTAATCTAACTACCCCTTACCTCCTCTCTCCGAGGAACTGAGACTGGAATTGAATGCGTACCTGGATGAAAACAGAAGCGTTCTTCAGGGGATCCCAGAGGAACTCGATGGTGTTGAGGTGCAGAGGGTCTGCACGAGGCTCCAGGATCCCCACTGACAGAGGAATATCTGCAAGTAATGAGCGAGCCACTTATTTCAACTTTGATTTTAAAGGCCACGTGAACACGTTTGGTTAACCTTTTAACATCTGAAGCTGAGGTCAGGTTTAATGTTAAAAGGTTAACCCTCTGAAGTCTAAGAACCTAAGATTCAATTCAGTTCATGGTGCTTTATAATGTAAGGTACAGAGAAAATCCCAACAATCATAAGACCCACTTTGAGAAAGCGTTTGGCAACAATAGAAAGGAAAAACTCCATTTTAACAGGAAGAAACTTCCTGCAGAAGCAGGCTTGGGGAGGGGTAGTTATCTGCCACGACCTGTTGGGAGACGCGTCTAATGGCTATTGTCATTAGTTACTGTCAATGCATGGTCCAGCACAACTCCATAATTTCCTCCTTTATACTTAAATATGACACTACAGTTCACGACACACACTCAATCATGGCATCACTTCTGCTGCACACTGTTGTACAAAAGTAAAACCACAGCCCTATTTTAATTTTAGGTGTTTAGCATGTTTAATTTTTTGTCCACTGATTAGCAAAACCTGGTAATGCAAATGTCAAAATCCAAAAATCTGACTTTTTCTTCTGACAGCATAGGATCAGGATATTTGTCAGTGATGACTTGTTTGTTAGTGTTTTTGTGCTGTGTGATTACTTATAAATTAGACACAAAAACACACAGAGACTTGAATGTGATGCGGTTACCTGCAGTAACAGAAAATATTACAACTTCAGCACTTGATACTTTACCATGAAAGCCAACCAGCTAAGATTGTCAAAGACTATCTATGGGACTATCAAAAATGGATGAAAATAAACTTGTCCTCCAGTTGAATAATACAGTTCGTATTTTTGTATTGAAACATGGCTGGCTGTTGTGAGCGAATATTTGTGAGTTTGCAAACTCACTTCCCTCACTGTAGTTGTGTATTCACGCCATTACTGGACTTTCTGTGCAGTCAGACCAAGAACCACCACAAATTTGTGAATTTTAGTGATCCATGAGTATGTTGGTATGGTGAGCCCACCTATGTCCAGGATTCGGTCTCCAGGTCTGTTCCACCTCCATCCCTCCAGTTGCTGGTGCTCCATGTACTGCAGTCGACGGTCGTGGAAAACCACGCGCACAATGCTCTGTGAACAAGCGGGATCAATCAATCAATCAATCAATCAATCAAAATACTTTATTGATCCCCAGGGGAAATTATTCAAGTTACAGTGCTCCAATATTAGCAGGACAGACAATAACTAAGAAATAAACCACAGTATATACAACAATATAAATATATATCTACATTCACAGATACTTCAACAATAAATAACATTAAAGGAAGAAGGAGGAAGGAAGGAAGGAAGGACGGAAGAAGAGCGTGTTAAGTGAATGAGTTGTACAGAGAGATGGCCACAGGCAGGAATGATTTCCTGTGTCGTTCAGTGGTGCTTTTCGGTAACCTCAGTCTTCCACTGAACGAGCTCCTGTGGCTGACCAGCATGTCATGGAGTGGGTGGGAGGTGTTATCCAACATTGTCTTTATTTTGGACAACATCCGCCTCTCCGACACCACCTATCAGCTACCTTCAACTCCTTCTTCACTTATTGTTTTTGATCATGTTGTGGA
>VUQR01027810.1:17480-44417 GCA_015108515.1 Hemichromis elongatus
TAGAAGTGACATTTTTAGCCATTTCTAGGTCCAGGTGACCTTTTGGTTCTGAAAATCAAACACTGAGGCACTGCTGAGGGTTAAAAACCTGTCCAATAAAACAGGACAGGTGTACCTGTCCTCTCAGATGTTACAATAAAGTTTAACATTCGGTGAGCCATAAAAAAGACGATTTATGAGGTTTAGCCCAGTTAGCAGGAGGTTAGCTCACCGGTTCATCTACCAAAAGATGAAACCCATACAGTAGCATTTCTGACCGCAGGATTTCTAAAACACTGAACTATAGAGCACTGTAACTTTGAAACTACACAGAGACAGTGATGTTTGAAGAGTTAGTGAAGGTGGGCCAGCGGTCATTGGAGATGGGCAGTAATGCGGTAATCTGATCACTTTTTTCAAACCACGAGTAACCCAAGGGATTAGCTTTGCAAAAGAAGTAATTAGATGACTGTTAGTTTCCTGTAAGCACACTGCGTTACTAAATCATCGTGATTTTGTTTGCGAGAGTGTTTCATGACAATGACGTAAGAGCGTGTGACACACATGGCTGATCAACAATGGAAAATATGAAGTGTTGGAGGAAATACGACCGTGCAGCGTTTAAAGAGTGGATGTACTCACATTACTTTAAGTTTCAGTTCGTTAAAAGTGACAAAAACAGCGTCCACTGTGCACTCTACATGGGAAGAAAACTTCTTTCTACAGCAAAAAATTAAACTTCAAATCTGAGCAGGCAGCGAGCACGCTGCCACAGGAATGTGACATTCACAGAGTATCATGCGTTTTGAAAGTAACTAAGTAATAAGTAACTAATTACTTTTTTCAAGTGACTTGAACAACACCAGCTGTTGTGTACTCATCTTATCTCAGTGGGGCTGAGAGCGCTTCTATTCTGAATTGCTCAGATATTTGGTGTGTGAGACACCGCCCGGTCATCAATACTGAGCTTCAAGACTCACACAGCATAAATAGAGCCAATGAAGGAAACAGAGACTTTTTGGAGGCCAGTGTCTAAAACACGAGGAGCTCATCCCTGCTCATCCAGGATCACTACGACGGTGTCCCGAGTGCAGTTTTTGAGTATGAGGTAGAACCAGACAAAAAGCTTACAGATGCAGATGATGAGAGGTTTCTACCAGATTTTCTTGTTTTGTTTTTTTGCACACGCTGACTGTGGCTGCTGGAAATGAACTAAATGAGACAATAACTACTCGCTAAAGGTCACAATGACTCACAAACTCAGCTGCCTTATTGAAGAGGAAATGGAACAAACGGCTGGTGCTTGAATTAATTATGTTGGGAAAGGATTTAATTGCTTTGTATTTGAAGTCTATCAAATAAACAGATGTACTAATTGTGCAATACAGAGGGCAGAAACCAAAGACGAGGTAAACAAAGAGCTGACATTTCCCTGAGCCACGGTATAAACCCGCTGCAGCGGCAGCTAAACAAGTTCTCTATTAAATAAAAAGTTGAACATCTAATTAAATGTACAGACTATCTTGTTAAAGAGGCACCCGTCCAGGATAACAGCCTGTTTCCTTAATTATCTGTGTTAACTCTTAACTTATTTCTTGTTTGGTTGATGATACTTCCTGATGGCGTGCTGCTTTAATTAGTCCCAACTTTTGTTTTAAATTACCAAACGATGCCGACTCTGTGAACAAAAGTTTCTTCTGATTGTGCCTGCGTCATCTGACACACACAGCCTTTTTACATCTTTTTAGTATTAGATGTAATAACGTCTTTATATTTAATGTAGTCATGCAACATTATATCTTCATACTATGAATATTTTCAGAGTAAAAGCCCACAAATGTTGTGCTTATTAAGTCTTCTTTTTTTTTTTTTAACAACATTTCTGAGGCTTTATGACATCATAGGTGCAGGAGATATTTCCAAGGTTGAAAAACACATTTATGTTCTGCTAAAAATAAAAAAAAAATGCAACTTAATCAATTTTACACCCACTGCAGGAGTCACAGTCTAAGTTACAATTACCCTGAAACCAAGTGCACTAGTTTAATGTTTATAACAGAGAGGATCAGAAATAAGCACTGGTAGGGAAGACAGAGGAAAGGGTGTTTAAAAGTGCATTCTGGGTAAACTTGGCTCAATAACAATACAGTGAGAGGTTTGGGAACTTCCAATTGTCATTGTGAGTGACCAGGATGGACAAGATAAGACGGCTCAGGTCTGGAGACAGAGATGGTTTGGACATGTGCAGAGGCAGGAGAGGTGAAATACTGGACAATGAATCTGGAGGTACTGGGCAGAAAGAAAAGAGGAAGACCTCAGATGTAGTGAAGCAGGACATGCAGAGAGATTCTAGGGATAGGGTGAGATGGAGGCAGATGTGGCGACCTCGGTGTTAACCCTAGTGTGTCACAGAAAAAGCACCCCGAACATTTGACACAAGGAAGGACAAATCCACATCTTCATGCTGTTTACATGTAATTCTGCCCCTACAGTCTGAAACTCACAGCAGTGTCCCTCCTCCTCTGACCTCTGGCATCAACGACCCATTTTCTCCCAGGACCTGCGGCTGCTCACTGGATCTTTGCTCTTTTTCAGAGCGTCCTCTGTAAACTCTAGAGATGGTTGTGTGGGAAAATCCCAGCAGATCAGTAGTTTGCAAAATACTCAGACCTGTCTGTCCATCGTTCAAAGTCACTTAGATAATCTCTTTGCCACCTTCTCATGCTCAGGTTAAACTTCAGCAGGTCCCCTCGATCACGTCTACGGGCCTAAAACGCTTTGAGCTGCTGCCACGAGAGATATTGGTGCTAACAAGGAGGCGAGCGCGTCTGCCGTCCGCCTTTACAGGAAACAGGAGCTGCCGTTTGTTATCGATCACTTGAGATATGTGGGTTTCTTTAAAGCTTGTCATTGAAAAGGGAAGCGTTAAGCACTGAGTAAAAAATATTTCTCTTAGTTTTTTCCTCATACGCCTCGATACGCTCAATAAATCTGAATTTCTGAAACCACAAAACTGCTGAATCGCCATTAAGACCTCAGAAGAACAACTCAGCAAGCAACTCATTTTATTTTGAACACATTCATCAGTTAGAAGAAAGAACGCACGACGGAAAGAAAAAAAAACATAGTATGCAAATATGACAAAATAAAGTATAATCCTCTCCATTCTGTTTTTCAGAATATACATTTCCAGATTCCATAGACTCCTGTTCACACCAACATTTATTTATTTATCACACTGTAATTATTCATTATGCAAATAAATACACAAAAACTGAAAGCAAACATTATTTCTGCTGCCTAAATGCATTTTGTATTATGAGTTCGTTTATCATCATACTGCTGCAGTAACAAGCTGCAGTGTGAGGAGTTCCTCGGCTGCAGCGCAGGCTGTGAATGCAGACTGTGTGTCCAGTGTTAATGAAAGAAAGGCTGCAGGAGAACGGGAGGACTGCCGCACTCGTTCCCGCAAACGGGAGCGTGGACACAGGGATCTTCCCTTCGACAAAATTAATGAATAAAACAATGAAAGAGTTCAATCATATGAATAAACAGAAAACATACAAGCATGAAATCCATCATTATTTAACTCCAGAAATTCTCTTTTGTTCAGGCTCCCTCTGAAACCTCAGTGTGACCATTTAGTTTTTTTGGGAGCCAGTAGTGACCACATCTGGATGAGAGAGTGGAGTGACAAGTTACAGCTGCTTTGTTTAATGTGCACCAATAAACAGATGAGCACACAGGCATGGATATCTACCAATTGGTGCAATGACAGACACCAAAGCTGAAACTTTGGATTCCTGGACCATAATAGGTACAATAACTGCACAGCAAGCCATGTTTGTTAGATAAACACATTAAAAATGTTCCAAAAGGAACCAAGAGCACAAACTCCAGTCAGCTGCCATCATTCACTTTTCAAAGAGGCCACGCCCCCAACAATGCAAATGATAAAAAAGTGAAATTCACTTTATGTACAGTTGTTGTGTAAGGGGAAACTGGTCATGGGGACGTAAACTGTTTTGCGTCGCAGGCTGTAAGTGGACATTGTAACATAGGACTCTATGGGGACTGACTCACAGCTGGAGCCTCCGGTGGATGTTAGAGGGACTGCATGGTGCGCTACTTCCATGGTAATTTCCCTGGGCTTCTCTTTCTAATAAAACCACATTTTTTTTCAGTGCAGCAGCTTTGAGGTAGTGCTAACATGATAACAGTGCTCAGCATTCTTACCTGATCGCTGCAAAAATGCGAGAACCGTGGCTGATAGCAGTGTACAAACCAAAGAACTGGATAGACCAAAATATTTATCTATAGTGGCACTCAGGCATAGACTGTTTATAAAGATCAGTGTACCTTTTGGGTCCAAAAAGTAAAGCCTTAAACTTGCACTCCTTTTATTGTCCAGTAGGGGGCGACACCTGTAAAAAGACATCTGATTGTGTAGAAGTCCACGTCTGTCTCACTTGAGCTCTGACTTTACCAAACTCTTTGCCGATGAGTTTATGGTGATGCTCCATTTGTGAACACACAGAGAGAAGGACGACAGAGCGTACGAGCCTACGGCGGCCCTCGGTCTCTCTGATAGCAACAGCAAAGCCCGAGGCAGGACTTTGCTAACCAGTGGGTCACATCACAACGCTGAACCAAAAAGTTATCAAACACTGAGCAGTTCATCCTGAGACAGACGTTATTTTACCTCAAGACCTCAAATGTAAACCTCACGGTGAGATTAGAGCAGAAATAATGAAATATTAGAGTCAATAAGAGTCATACTCTGATAATAACAAATGTCTGTACAAAACTGATACTGTCACTCAGCTAAGACGTGCTTCAGAAGACGAGGCGGTGGAAAGTCTTTAGTATTCATCCTCCACTCAGCCTGCATGGCACTGATATAGAAAACTGGGTTAGTGAAAGATGCTGGAAGTACAGTGAAAACTTCATGCCATCTACATTTATTCATATGATAACTCTATCAAAAGTATATGCTGATGTAGCACTGATCACTTTAGCTTTTTACATTGTGCAAAGGAAAATTTACAGCTGGTGAAATACATTCTCAATCCGCGGTAAACCAGGATGAAGTGTTAAAGTGAATCAACGAGCCAGAAAACAAATACGTTTAGTCCGTTAGGCGTGCGTCTACTGACTGCTCCATCTCTATACCGTACTGGAATAGGACAATAGTTTAAAGTGGGCCTATTCTGCCCCATATTTATTTATTCTTGGACTCTACCAGGGTAGCTTTGCATGATTCATAGTTTAAAATAATCTATACTTATGTTTTTGTGGGCCTTTGTTCAGCCTCTGAGTTCATCCTCACCCTGAATGAGCTGTTTTAGCTCCTCCCCCTTAAAGGATGACTTTCTTCTAAATGGTCTGAACACCAGTTGGGCGGGGATTTTATAAGGTGACCATATTAGGCATATCCCCTGTGACATCAAGAATAGAAAGAACTGTGTGAAACTTTCTCTCATTTTTTCCACACTTTGATCATGTTTAGTACAATAAATCACCGCGTTAAGAATTTATAGACATAACAGAGCAAAATAGGTCCAGCTTAAAGCTGTCGGTTTCATTTTCCTTATTTGTTTCAAATATTTGCACTTACGGTCCCTGCTCGGCTGTTTTAAAGAGCTGCCCGAGCTCCTTAAAGTTAACTTTTACAAGTTTCCCAACACATTTAATCAGTGCGTGTTATGTTAAACACTTCCCTGGTGACTCATGTCACCACCTCGTGGTACAAACTGGCATTAGATGGAGGTACAGCCCATCCTTTGTCTAGCTTCAGCTGATCTCTCCAACTCCAGCTTTGGACATCAACTCATAGCGAGTGTTCAAATTAAGAAAGCTTTGAAATAAGTACGTTTAAGGGTCACGCAGGTATGTCACTGTTATTTCAAAGAAAAGAGGAAAATCAAACAGCTGTAGTAACGGCAGCATCAGACGAACATCTGATCCACTCCAGTGCTGAATTACTGTTTTTCTGAGCAAGACGGGCAAACGCACCTTTTGTTAACACTATCTGACCTACAATTCATATGTAAAAATATTTTGTTCGGTTAACCCAAAAATATTATTTTCATACAAGCTTTTTGTCGTCTGAGAGCACCATGTTTAGCACACTGCTTTGACTGTACATTGCACCGACGGCTAAGCTCTTATTTTCCTATCTGATGATTGGTTACGACTTTCCCAGTGAACCAAATAAATAAAGAACCGCACCACTACGGCGTGATACGAGGACAGCGCGTGTGTGAACCTTTGGCAGTGCACGTGAAGCTGCTCAGAAACACTCGGAGACATTCACCAATACATTATCTGAGCCGCCCTAATCCCGCTGCTTTGGCCTGAAGTTACGAACCCGCTGTCCCGACGACGGCTGAAGGTCGATTTCTACCTTCGATCATGTGATCGTTCATCAGCCCGCTAATTAAAATGTCAGCCTGTGATAGCCGACCTCTTCGCACAAACCCTGATGAACTAATTAAAAGCTGGTGACCTAATTAAACCCCAAAAACTTTACATCACAGCTTCCCTTTGCTGAAATCACACCAGCAGTCATACAAGACGGTAAACTCGGCTACCATCGGTCATGTAGCCGACCTTGTGGAGGAGAATTAGTGGCTATTGACCTCTTTCTGGCGGGACTTCTGTTTCCCAGAGATTAGTGGCACAGCGTGACAGAAATACAGCTGCAGATATACAGAGGCTGTAAACTAAAGCTTTGAAAAGAATGAGAAATAAATAAAAGTGCTGGACAGTAACAGCAGCACTGTGTCTGAATATGTTCTCTTTTTTAAATGCGAGTTGAGATGTAAGTTACAAATGAAACAAAAACACAAACTGAAGGCTTCCCACGGATGATTTTGGCTTCTCGGGATCCTCAGAGTTAAACCACGACGCTCCTCGGCACGGCTAAACAACATGTTAATCTGACCAAAGCTCGTTCTCTCAGGAGCGCCTCCTCATCTCCGATGTCCTTTCAGCTTCTTGTTCCTCGCAGGGGTTTTGATTGGCTGACTGGCGGCTCCGTTTTCCTTCGGCATGCTAACCGGAGCCGCCGTCGTCGGTGGAGACATGGGAGAAAAAGGGTCTGGCTCTCCGTCGATGCTGGACTTGAACGGTCCAGCGGGAGAAAATTTTAAAGGACTGAAAGAAAAAATAATAATAGTCAAGTTATTATAAACATGAGAGCAAGAAGGATAAATAAGCTTATTTCGGATGATCTCGCCAAAGTTTGGAGGAATTCATTCGTCATATTTTTCCCACTGAGAGGATTTGCACACTTCTTACCTTGTAGTCTTGTAACGTCAGTGTGAAAAAAAAAAGGAGTTCACTGTACTTCACGGCTGGCTATCGGCTAGGACAGCAGAGGCGTCTATTCTCAACACTCTTACGTTCCAGTGCTACCAAAGGGTCCAATAATACTACAAGGAGCCATTAATTACCCAAACGCTTTGTTAAAATGTGTGGTGATGCGTGGGTTTAAATAAGTCCTGTAGCGTACGTGTAGCGACTGTCGACTCAGTTAACATGGAAACACTTCCAGAAATTCATTTTCAGGTTCTCAGGCTGACAGTGAATTTTTAGCTTAAATAAATAAATAAGTAAACATGTTGGCTGCAGTCAAGCACTGCATACGGAAACACTTCTGGGCACTTTTCAGGGCAGATACTCTGGAGCTCGTTTTCATTCGGTACTCGAAACATTTTTCGATTTTGTTTCCCCAAAAAAGTCGACGATGCTTTTCCTCATCTGGAAGATTTCAGATTTCAGATTTGCAGATTTCCAGCGTCTTCAGAGAGTTTCAAACTTACAGAAAAAGTAAAGAAACTAACTAAATAAAACTTGGTTACGATGCCACAGTTTTACCCGTCCGGCCTATGTCAGATCAGACTGAGCTGTGGGGTCAATGAGCCAAAGTTTGTGGACTGCTTCTCTTAAATACACAGAAGTGTCTTTCTTCGTGTTACCTGATGGGCGTGCGTGGGCTGCTGTTGTGTCGGCGTACATTCCTCGCTCGGGGTTCGAACGAGAAGCCTTCTTTCAGACTCTCGAGGACGGATGGAGCCACGTATGTGAAACCCTAAAAACAGCAGACGAGCGAAGAGCCTGTGACTATCTGAGGCTTCATTATGTCGCTGACAGAAAAGAAGTCTGATGAGGAGGATAATCTCACAGCGAAGGCGAGCTCTGCGCTGTGGCTGAGCGTAGTGTCGTCCGGACTGTCCACCGGCGTCTGTCTGGTAAACCTGGTGTCAAACTGGCTCACATCCTCATCCGACTGCTGCACGTAGACGGAGAGAGAAAAGCAAACGGTAGAAGGGAAAGAACGAGCAATTAATGAAGGTATAAGTTGGTGTGGCGGTAAGACGAAGGCATCGAGCGGTCTGAGAACATCAAAGAGAAACACACGGCAGGAGGCAGACGGGAAGAGAAGTTGATTTAAAAAAAAAGGTGAGTGGAGACTGCTGAATCAACTCCTCTGGCTTAGAAGAAATAAAAGGAAAAGATTAACTTGAATAAGAAACGGTGACCTACCAGCTGTGGCTTATATGGCGGCTCCACTCTCTTATGCAGCAGGTCGTCCCAGTTAACGTGTTTGAAGAAGGCGTGTTTCTGTAAAGGAGCAACAGGAGCTGTTCTCAGGGGAACGTCACGAGTTCAGCTTTGTTTTACAGGCTCTGCTTTGGTTTAGCGGTGTGGACTATTTCCATCATACAAGCCGTGATCGGAGGTGTGGCCTTTAATCTAAACACACATCTCATTTAGATGTAATCATTATGACCTCCACGTCTTTGACCCACACCTCTTCATCTCGAGTGTCTTTGATTTCGATCTACACGTCTTCTACCGACACATTTCTGCTTTACATGTGTTCACACACCGTCTAATTCTGGGATAACGCTGCACATCCGGTTGATTTCCCTTTAGACTAGAACAGTCTGCAGGTATCCCACAGTGTTTCCCCGTGTTGTAGTTACCTGGATGTCAGCACAGTCTGCTTTACTGGAGCCAAGTCTTTGGGCGGGGTTTTTCTTCAACAGCTGAAAAACAGATAAGAGTGGGGCGTGTCACCACGCAGGCAGATAACCGAGTGTCTGAAACCCTGAGCCTGAAATAAGTACTCAAACACTTTTTTTTTTCTTTTTTTTTTGGGTTTTACTGATTCTAATCTATACATTCAACTCAATTTTATTCATATAGCACAAAAATCACAACAGCAGTTACCTCAAGGAGCGTTATATTGTAAGGCAAAGACTCTACGGTTCAATAATAATCCAGGCACTTGGTTCAATAACATTCATTTCAACTGCAGCAGTTTTTATGTGAAGAACAAACTTTACTGTAAAATTAACAGATTTTTGAGCAACTTTTGCCTCAAAGAAAATCCTCAACCTGGAAGTATACGTGAGATAATTAGCACGACTTTTCAAAACTTTTCCAGCCCAAAAAAAAACCTGTCTTTTTTTTTTATTCCAATTATTTTGTAGGTTTTTTAACTAAATCGGTGAAACTAAAGTAAAACATCATTAATTTGGCTCCTTCACAAAGTTTTTATGTTGCTTTACAGTATCAGGTGACCAGATGGAGGAGAAAGGTGGAAAAAGAAAAAAAAAGCATCCAGTGAAAGTTTCAGCGGCAGAACGGCCGGGTGCTGCGTACAAAACGTAACGTTTTATAAAAAGCTAAAAGGTGAACTTCTTTAATAGCCCGGACTCAAAAGTTTTACTGTAAAAATATATAAAGCTAAATGTTCCAGAGAAAAATCTGGACACGTTTAAAACCATCTGGTTAGCGAGCGGACCCTGGACCGTTTCCTACATTGATTTTATTTTGGCTTGGAGACGGAGTGCGCTTGACTGAGATGTGTGACTGGGAAGGGCAGCAAAGTCTCCGCCGCACGCTGAGAAGACGGACAGCCGGCTTCTCTTGGCAGACGTGGCGGAGGGAGGCTGCTGGCAGGAGGCGAGCCCCAGTAGCTAAAAACCACCCCGACTAATTCTTAAGAAACATTGATCTGACACTAAATCCACAAACAGCAATTACTCATACATGTACAAACCCGACCAGCAGCCATGATGCTTTTTTTTTTTTAAAGGAAAAATAACTGGGCTGAAAAACACATTTAAAACTCAAACCAAATCAATTTGAAAACCACTCCAAGTGTCACAATCTGAAGCCAAAGTCCTGCTTTTCTTTAGCGTGATTTATTTCTGTAACCAACTGGGAGTGGATGGATAGCAGTTTGATATCTGTGCGAGTTTGGTGCTCTGGATGTTTGATGTGTTTTCTCGTAGTTAGGCAGTACACAGAGAAGACAGCACGAGCACACCTGCGCCGTGTCTTGTGTGACTGTTGTGCTACGCACCTTTTTGACGAGGTCCCTGGCGTCGATTGTCAGGTACGGCGGCAGACTGAGTTTACACTTCAAGATCTTATCAATGGTCTTCTTCCTGTTTTCTGCTGTGAATGGAGGCTGAAAACAGAGTAGGGGATTCAGTCGGCGGTTACTTACGGGACATTCAAACTGCTTGTTAATCGATTCTGCGCGCACAGAAGTAACTGCATAATTCAACACCAGGGGGGGCTAAACGGAGGGAGAGCAGGAGAGCCCACTGGTGAGGAGTAACGCCATCACAACTGTCAGCCTCCGCCAACAGACTGGCCTCCTCTGACTTTCCCCTCCTGTGATGTGAAATTCCAGTTTACATTTTGCTGTTCTGACGTTCTGGTGGATTTGTTTCTGGACCAGGACGGCCCTCTGTAGGAAAACTACGGGAGCACAACCAGTGCAACAGCAAATGCAACGAGTCTGAGATCCTGCATTTTTTTTATTACTTCTGATCAATTGATGAACAAAAATATCCGACTGTCTCGTCACAGTTTGTTTCCTGGCAGCACCGAGTCTAAATGATCCTTCAGTTCTCAAAAACAAACACTAGGACACCACCAAGATGTCACTACTTAATAACCGGACGTCCTAGAAGCTGAGGACAAATTTAAATCGGGTACAGGTCTCGCTCGTCGTCTCAAGCCCTTGTGGTTTTCAGCTC
Organism: Hemichromis elongatus; assembly: GCA_015108515.1. Lineage (NCBI taxonomy): Eukaryota > Metazoa > Chordata > Actinopteri > Cichliformes > Cichlidae > Hemichromis > Hemichromis elongatus. Next base: position 28,526 of record VUQR01027810.1, read on the forward strand.
GGCTGCTATTTTTAGAGCGTTTACTGAAAGCGCTGTTCTGTGCTCTTGAACTCGTGGCTCCACGTTGTGCACGCTGCACTGAAACGGAGATCGTTTAACTTGATTTTCATTTTCTGGGAAGTGGATGATGTCACAGCGAACCAGGCGGGGGTGCTCAGGTGACGAGATCTTATTTTCACGTGCCGGCACAACGCGGCACGTTTGAGGCCATTTCCTCTGAACGCTGATGCGTCGGGACGTGTTCACGGGCTCAACCGACGGTGCACAGCCTCATGAATGTGAGGGTAGACTCCTGGTCTCGCTCCCGGAAACTGTGGACAGTTCAACTGAAAACAGCTCGGTCGTGTCCAGAGCGCCGGCGGTTACCACAAAATTCAGGTGAACCTGAAAGTTTATGTTTGCTCTCTGCAGAGGTCAGCGCGGGACTTCTGGTGATTGATCTAAAAACTGCAGCCGCATGGAAAGCTGACAGAAGCATACACGAGAAGATGACTGTGAATCTGGGAAGCCTGTTCTTTGAACCCTCTGATCATATTTACATGGCTGCTGCTGACAGTCAGTTGACACGTAGGTCCAGCAATCCAGGTTTTGTGGACAGAGGCGTGAATCCATCACTCTCTGTCCAACCACCACTTCCCTTAGGATGTTTGGCGCACACTCCTGCCTCTCTGCTTTCACTCTTAAATAAAATAAATTGACTAGAAAATCCAATGTTGTGAAATAGAGTTCAGCCTTCGTCTTTGTAAAGCAAAACTTTGAGAAACGGCCTGAAGGCTCCACAGAAACTAAAACTGAAGCTGCAGGAAGGAGCACGAAAACCCCGAGGCTCTCTGGATGGTCAGTAAGAGCTTTTCTTTGACTCAGCTGTCTTTTTCCAAACCACCGTCTATCGCCCAAACTAAAAAACAATGATTGCAGATACGAGCCAGAGGGGGCAGTCTTTTATTCTGTTTGGCTGCAGCAACCGCTTCTTCATAAGAAGCAAGCTTCCTATTTTTTAAGGCGAGCTTTAGGAGGAGGTACGGAGAAATGCTTAACCCTACAGCAGCCAAACTCCAGGCTCCAGCTTACCGATCCTGTCATCATATCGTACATGAGCGCCCCGAGGCTCCACCAGTCCACCGCTCTGTTGTGACCCGACCTGGTCAGGATCTCTGGAGCCCTGCAAGGAAACAGGCAAACACAAAGTGAGTTTTTGTGATGGGTTACGAAGCTGAAGCCTCAGAGTCTGTGACGTTTAGGTGTGTGCGCTACCCACATGTACTCGATGGTGCCGCAGAAGGTGTGTGTGACCGATCCATCGTGAATCGATTCTTTGCAGAGCCCAAAGTCAGTCAGCTTGATGTGTCCTTAAATAGAAAATCAAACTGAAGCACTCAGATGAGGCATGAATGATTCCCTGAGGTTTAATTACATCATGTTTATAAGTCAAGACATTTGTCTCTTTTCTTCACCTTCATGGAAAATGATGGCTCGTGTGCCATCACCTGCAGTGCCACTAATGTCCACTTGAGGCACGCTTCAAAACCAAGTCAGTTAATATATGACTTTGCAGGTAAAATGAGCCCATTTACAGCCAGCTCTAAGAAATAAAACCCTCTATGGAGAGTTTCCACGTTCATAATACAATTTCAAACCGTTTTGTTAAGTGTCAAAGCTTGAATAATTCCACCTGTCAGTCAAACATCACTCTTTGACTGACAGGCGCATCTGAGCTTGCTAGAGTCTCTGAATTGGCCTTTTGCATCACGGCTGTGCTGTTAGAGCATTTTTAGAGCAATTATCTACATAATAATATGGCTGCTGTGCAGCTATTGTACTAACAGGGTGTCCAAGAAATGTGTGCTGCACGTTTCTACATTTTTCTTCATTTCGAGCATTCTCAGGCAAACTCGCGCTCTCACCTTGGTGATTGAGCATGATGTTTTCAGGTTTCAGGTCCCGATAAATAATCCCGTTAGAGTGGAGGTGACCGAGGGCCAGAGTGATCTCTCCGAGATAGAAGCTGAGGATACGCGACATTGGAATTAAACATTAAGAAAACGTGAACTGTTCTCAGCATCATCAACAAAACGCACAAACGGGAAATCGCACATACCAGGCAGTGTCCTCCATGAAGATGCCTTCCTTCTCCAGCTGCATGAACAACTCTCCTCCTGAGGATAAACAGCAGAAGGCGTGGCTGAGACAAACTTCACATAATATCACACCAACGTGGTATGACAACAAATATCCGGGGCTGGATTTTCAGTCACATAGATTCTGTTCGATACCTATTTTGCGTGCAGGTTAAGAATATTTCTGCATGCATATGAGTGAACGGGACCCATCGTGTCTCCTATCCGTAAAAGACCTTTGACAAAAGGACCTGACGGGTAAGTCAGGGTAAAGATCGGCGGGTGTTGGGCTAAGTGCCCCACAGCTGGTTGTTGCCTCCACCTTACCGCTCAGACACTCCAGGATGAGGTAGAGCTTTCCTCCCGTCTGGAAGGCGTACAGCAGATCCACGATGAACGGGTGCCTCACCGTCTCCAGGATCTCCCGCTCCGCTCGCGTGTGGGCCGTGTCTTTAGCATTGCACACTATCTTTGCCTGTAGGAGACAAAAAGCGAAAACGGGGCTTGATATAATGATGGCACACTAAAAAAATGAAAAGTGTGCAGTGAGAGGAAGGAGAAACAGCATCCAGGATCTATCCACGTACCTTTTTCAGGACCTTCATAGCAAAAATTCTCCCCGTCTGGACCCCTTGAACCTTCCTCACTTGGAAAACCTGCAGAGAGAGAGAAGCAGCAGGGTGCTGTGCGACTGTGGATGCATCAGGCGTTGTGTGTTAAAAACCATATCTCATAAATCATACATGGGCAGCGACCTGCTGTGGTGACCCCTTGTGAATAACGGGGCGCCTTTATTATGAAACAAACCTGTTTAGAGTTTGCTTCCTCCAAAAAAACAAAACAAAACAAACCTTGTGTGTTGGGCTGAGTCGTGTTATTAAAGTTTAAAATATATTGATAAGCTTGCAAAGGAGATACAGAATTACATATTTCACTTCATTTCCAACAGGAGACTGAAAGCATTCTTTGTGTGAAGGAAGACTTTTACATGGCTTCATTAAATATGTTGAAGTTATAGGATTTAAAAAAGAGAGAGAGAGATTAACGTAACAGTAAAACTGTGATCTACTGTTATCAAGAAAGGATAAATCAAACCAAAAGTCAGTGCTGAAGAAACATGCTACTTAAACAAGTGTCACATGTGCAGACACACACACACACACACACACACACCTTGCCATAAGCTCCTTTTCCCAGCACCCTGAGAAGCTCAAAGCAGTCCGGTCCGACTCTCTCACGGTCCCTGTTGACACTTTCACTGGTCAGCTCCACCTCCTCCGTCTGAGCACTAGGGAGTGGAGACAATACCCAGTATGAGTACCGGCAACCGCGGTTTTTATTTATTCGCAGTATTAAACCTGGCTTACTTTTCTGGTTCTGGCACAGTGAAGTCGCACGCATCATCCTACAGACAGGGAAAAAGAAGACAACCGGGGTTAAGTGGAAATGCAATATTTGAAGGTTACTTTGAATCGAAATGGCGAGTGTGCACAAAAGGAGCTGATAGTTAAGTCTTTCAGATTTTAGACTTTTTGAAGGGACGACTCCTGCTGCCTTCTGCACCAACCTTCACCCCCTCTAAAATCAACTAAAACTGAAAAAACAGCAGCCGTCCCACTGTGTCAAAGAGGCCTGTGTATGGGAGAGAGTATGTAATGCCATGTAGCGCCACAAGATGCTGAAAAAGTAGACAAAAAAAACCACGACAACATTATTCAGGGCTGTGATACAGCAGCAAAAAGAGTGACATTAAAACTTTAGGGGAAAAGCTTTTCTTAAGCCACACCCCTTTTGAAGTGGCTGTCTTCTGTTTGGCTCCCCCGTGCAAACTGAAGTTTTGGGCAGCTGGTGAGTTAGCTCCGATGAAATGGGAAACCCATCGAGTTGTCCCGTTTCTGTGAGATCATATAGATCACATCACAGAAGGACAGGAAACAGTCAAGCTCCCACTTTACTATGAAAGGGTTAGTTTTTCAGGATAAAGCTCTCTAGTTCGTCAATTCAAAATTTCAAAAGAGTGCATTCGTTTCCAAACAAAGCCTTCAGTGAGTCATCCATTCACTTCCGCTTATCCTTTTCAGGGTCGCAGGGGGCGCTGGAGCCTATCCCAGCTGTCACAGGGCGAGAGGCGGGGTCCACCCTGGACAGGTCGCCATTGTGTCGCAGGGCTAACACACAGGGACAGACAATCATTCGCACCTATAGGCAATAGAGATTTTTCAGTTAACCTATCCCCACAAAGTGCATGTCTGTGGAGGAAGCCGGAGTACCCGGAGAGAGCATGCAAACTCCACACAGAAAGACCCCGGCCTGATGGGGGAATTGAACTCAGTGAACTCAGGACCTTCTTGCTGTGCGGCAGCAGTGCTAACCACCGCGCCGCCGACTGTGTCAGAAAAAAAATAAAAGCATATAACTTATACAACTTATATAACTTTCTTTTAATCTCATCACTCAAATTTTAAAAATAGATTAAAAAAAGTAAACCTGCTTTAAAAATTCTTGGTCTACTTTCAACTTTTTATGCATTTTCATTTCATTTCATTTCATGTTTAACCTGCATGTTAGACTTCATATTCTGTCATTATTTCACATAATAACTTTACAGTATTTACAGACAACATTTTTACAACCTAACCATCCTATGAAGACATGATCATGTTTCACATTGTTCCTATTGGCTATAAACGAGCATTTGGCGCAGACCTCTGTGTCACTGACGTCCTCGGTCTCCAAGTCGATGTCGAATACTCCTGCCATCCTGAAACAAAGACGGTGCAGTCAGATCGTCTGCTGTGTTTAATTTCTCTTTATTCACAAACACGGAAACATTTCTGGCCCCTGTTGACCTTCACACGTCGACAGCTCCAGCCGAAAGGTCGACGACGGCAGGTTTCAGATCTGCTCCGACTGTATGTTTACACCAAATCACAAGCCAAGAGTTACGTCACATGAATACATCCGCATTTGAAGCTCACAGTTTCACCAAACAGCCAACAGGACGAGGAATCGCAGAATGTGAAAACTACACTTTGCATCTGTGAATTAACAACTCTGGAAATTCATGTAGGATACTTGTTTGTGCAAGAATTAGGTTTACATGCATTTATATTTGGGAACAATAAAATTCCAAGTGCTGTGACTCTGCAAAGCATATATACATTCATTCATTCATTCATCAATGAGGATTTGACTTCCTAACAGCAGTACTGGGAGCCGACCAGATTTGCATAACGTGACTCACCATGAAGGGGACATTAGCCAAGATTAATCAGATATATTTGAAATGGGCAAAATCTCAAAACGACACTACGCAAACCAAAACAACCCGATGGAAATTTTGAATAATTTTAAATATCAGTAAAACATTGTAATTCACTCAGCAGTGCTTTTGTTGCCGTTATTACACCGTCAGCCCCAGGTTGGATATCTACCCCTTTATTAATGAAGGTTCTGCTATACCAGGTGCCCAAATAGGAAAGGTTAACAGGTTTCTGAAAACGTGCTTGTTCAGCATGTAGCTTAAACGCAGAATCAGCTGACTCAGTTCAAATACACGCCTTCAGACTGTGAGCACACTCGAAATGTAACTAACTGGACCACGACACACCGGGTCTAGAACCACAAAAAGCAGCACGGTTTACCAGCTGATAACCAAGGAGAGATCAGAAGTTAACTCCAGCCTCGTCTCACTCTGCCGCAACTGTCTGGCTGTAAAAACCAAGGCGTGTGTGAAGACCCTCAAAAAGCCATCGAACCAAACATTAGCTGAGGCTCCACCGAGGAAAACACGGCCCGGCTAATATAGCGCTTATGAGGCGGGTGGTCATCGGTTTAAAACTGTTTAATGTGACACATGAAATCTGTATCTCGTTTTACTCGAGCTACGAAGCCTCGGCGTGAAAAAAAACAGGGAAGGCGCTCACTTCACTTCCCAGGTTAGCCGAAACAAATAAACGTGTTAACATGACAGAAGCGCCGAGCTCTCCCTGAGCTGATTTTAGGCCCGCAGATGGTCTTTTTAGAGTCTTTAAAGTGTCACTAACTCCGGTTAAATATTAGCTGTCACTGCGCTGACACGTCAGGCTGCGAACAGGTTTGACAGGCTAAATAAAAACACCGTGAACAGGCTAAAGCTAACTGGCCTCACCTGTGGACGCTCCGTCATCCGGCGGACGCTCGGTTCTCTCTGTGCGATGATTTTCTCTTTTCAGTCAGCTTTATACACAACCAGCGGTGGCTGTCATTGCTTTGTCAGATTTTACTGACCTGGACAAACAACCACAGAGAGATGTTTGGGTTCCTCTCATACGCCGTGCTACTCTTCTTCTACTGCTTTTTGAGTTTATGACCGTGGATGTTAATAACTCGCCTTTACTGCCATCTACAGGACTGGAGTTTTATAGCAGCAGGAAATCAAAACGCGAACAACAACAATGGTTGTTCTCCTTTAGCTGACCCCACGGATCATTTATATTTACACTGTATATTTGCACTTGATTAGGTACTTAATGCATTTAGGAAGGTAAACGTGGTCAAGCCTGGTCTGATGACTCTAGATTTCTACTACCACATTCAGATAGTAGGATCAGATTTATGTGTAAACAACATGAAAGCATCGCGCCATGCTGCCTTGTATCAGCAGGTCAGACTGCTGGTGGTGTGATGGTGTGGGGGATTCTTCTTGTTTGGTCCCTTAGTGCCAACTGAGCGTTCTTTAAACTCCACAGTCTACCCATTACTATTGCTGCTGACCACGTTCTTTATGATCACAGTGTTATCCGTTAACGTGTTTCCTAGTAGTAAATAAGCTGTGTTTGATTTGGAAGAAGTAACAGGCGAGGATCATCTGAACACTGATGTTTTGAATGTAAAGTGTTTGACTTACTTTTTATTCTTTTAGCATAAAATTAATAAAACTATAATTAATTATTTTAGAACATTTTAGAATCATCTGGCTGCTCACAAACCAGACTGACTACTGATGATACGTTTTTATTTTTGTGAAGCGAAGGTTCTGGTTCCCATTTTTTTGATTCCTTTCATATTTTAGTCCACATGGCCTTTCCCTGCCTGTTCCTCCCGCTTTGTCTCGTTTCTGTGTTTCTATTAAGTTTAGTGTAAATCTTCTCAGTTCAGTCTGTCATACTTTATTCATACAGCAACTTTAAAACAGGTGGTGCAGATCAGTGTGACTCATCACAGGACGAGCACCTAAAATAATTGCAATTGCAGACCACAGTAGCATTTGTAGGTTAGCTCATTAGACTGTGGTTCTTCACTTCCTCTGCATGGTCTGTTTGTGGGATTCTCAATATTAGATCACAAGAAAATAGATTTAAAAAGAAAATGTTAAATACAAAACAGTGAAACCGAAATATTAGTTTTAGGAAGTAAATAAGAAAAAAATGTTTTTCAAGTCAAAACTAAGTCAGAAGTTGGGATGATGCACTTCCAGCTGCTCTCACATCTGCAGAGATAAATGGTAAACGTTTTGTCCCCGAAGGTTTTCATCCAGACTCTGAGGACCTGATGGGTTCATGGCCGAGTCCTGCAGCATGCGTTCCTTTCAAACCAACGTTTGTCTGGTTACAGAAGGACGTTTTGGTGACAGGTTGATCAGCCCAACAGTTAAAATCTGCATGAAAGGTCCCTCCTGTGTTTCTCGTTTAATGTAAAAAAAAAAAGAAAAATCATCTGAGCTACATCTTCACATTTTAAAGTTAATCAAGCTGCCTGGGTCATCAGCGTGAGCCCAAAGAGACCATGTGTTATTTCCTGTATTATCATGTGTGACTCATGACAGGCAAAATAAACCTGCACCAACTAAAAGAAAAATCCCCATATGACCCACTTCCCCATACGATCAGGAAGTTTCTTAAAAACAAAATCCAAATCCAACCTAGAAAAAGTCTGATTGTCATATCAGACCTGTGAAAGAGACGCCGCCGCGCCGCTCGACCGCATGCTCCTCTATGATGTGTTTAAAATGAGGAGCTCAAAGGCTCACTGATCCTTTGGTAAATGTTTGGTTTTATCTTTATGATATTTTCCACCTCTGGTCCTCTCACAGAGATGACAGCTGTTTTGCTGTTGTGTGCTCAGGGTGCATGTACCTGTCACTTCTGTGGTTTTAACTTCCCTTTATGTCATCCTGCAGCTCATACTCAAACTCCAGTCTTTATCTCAAGACTTAAGATTCTTTATTGTCGCTATGTAGGCGTAACAAAAATACAGTTATACTCCCTCACGTGGTGCCCAGCATTTAAAAAGCAGATAAATGTACTGACGTATAAAAAGGTATATAGTCTAAGTATATATATAAACATACATACATATACATACTCATGCCTCATAAGTACACAAAAATAACAAATACTTGTATAACTTTAAAGGATGTAAGCAATATGAATGAACATGAGATATTTACAGACTATGAAATGTGCACAAAAACTGATGATTATATGAGAAAATGTGTAAATTCTGCATGTAAACATGTAAACATGCAGAATTGAAGTAGAATATTGCAGTTTTTACTTGTGTAGTAGAATTTTATTACTATAACTTAGTTCCAAATGCTTTACAGAGCAACAGAATACTAATGTTTTTTTAGTTTGTAGCCATTAACAGGTTAAGCAGAAGTTAAATGCCAAGTTAACCATTAATGTCCGGCTGTCCTGGGATCTCCATGCAAGTCTGACAATCTGACGATTTTGAGACTTGCACCAAACTATGATGGAAAATTCATCTCATAGCTGAAGTGAAAGTGGTTGAAAGTAAGAGATGCAGAAGCGGGCTTTCAGTGGAAACAGCAGCTTGGCAGATGAAAAGGAAGTGGTCTGTTAGACCCTAACATCATCGCCTTCAAGGACACGAAAAATAGATGCAAGATGAGGTCTCACTGGAGTACAACGATTCTTACTGGTGAGTAAGAAACACGCTTTGTGGTGTGTCAAAAGTCTGCTTTAGGAAGGAGGCACATTTCAATCATACTGATGGGAAGTTTCACCTTCCAGCAGGTTAAAGTTGTGTCAGATGAACAAACCGACATGAAAGAGGGCATCACGGTGTGGTTGTGCTGCAGTGATGGGAGCAGGACACTTCCGTTTCATTTCGTTTCTTCGTTGTTTTAAATGTTAAAAAGCAACTAACTAAACTACAAACATGCTCCCGAGAAGAAAAGCTCAAACATTTTCACTCAATCAAAGAGCTCGGTGTCGTCAGGAAGGACTCAGGAGTCCGACTGCACTGCTGCTCGTAACAAGAAACAGCACCAACGATTAACAGATCAACAAGCTCAGAATCAGGATTCAAGAGCTCACGGACGTGCTCAAATCGAGCCACAACAACAACATGACCTCCTCCAGTTTAATCATAGGCTAGGAGTCTCAGAGGGAGAGTTGAGTGTCATCTACATAACATTTCAAATCTACAACATTAATAATCCTAATGATCTTAGGATCACTAACACACTTTTCTGAGACGTGTGCATTTCTGAACTCTACACTTACAGCATAAAACACAGCGCGCCTGAATACACCTTGAAGACTGAATGCCCAAAAAGCATTACGCTGTTGTGTATCGATTAAACAGCAAAAACCAGGTTGTAAACGTGGTTATTTGTGCTGTGAAGTTGCATATAGGAGTCACTGGGGACCGACTGACTGCCTGAGGCAGGTTCAGGAGGACTTTAGAAGACGAGATGCAGTTTTTCAACATTCTCCCACTGCTTGAGTAAAACTGAATTTTAAGGGCATTGCGGAGAGAGACCGGCTCGTTAAATGGGCTAAAGTTGGTGTCCCTCTGATGTCCTTCAGAACTGATCACATCTGGGTTCTGGATGCTGCTCGTGCCTGCCGCTGAGGTCCAACACGTCCAGCTGGGTTCAACAGCCAGCGTGGGCTGTAACCTCTCCTATCTTTACGACACCACGTGGCTTAAGCATCACCCCGATAAACCTCCCACCATGATCTTCTCTGCCAGCCTCAAAGAGGGACGACCCATCCAAGGTGACCGATCATCTCACTTAAAACTTGTGGAAACGTGCAACGAGTTCAAAGCAGTGATTTCACTAAATAATTCACCAATAACTACCAGTTGCTGTTTTTTTAGGGTTTCAGCTCAACAGTCGGTATACAGTGGGCTTGGTGAACCGCTCCCTGGCGCTGATGATCTCTGGTGTCAAGGAGACAGACCTGGGCCTGTACTACTGCATTTCCTACGTAAACTCAGATTTAAAAATTGGGGAAGGAACCAAGCTTCAGGGTAAGACTGACCTTTCTGTGAAATTTTTCTTCAGCTCAGAGTCAGTTCTTCCACACAAACTTTTCCTGCTGCGAAGTCCAAGTAGGACAGACGGTGAGGCTATGTACTTGATGTAAGCACAACTTTAATTCTGGAGCTATTTTACAAACCGGGCTGGACATCAGCCCGAACGAGACGGGTTCATGAGCAGGTTTTTTAGAAAGATGTCGAGTGACGAGTGGCCTAAAAGCGGCGGTGTCAAACATATGGCCCGGTAGACAGCATTGGCCTGGGGAAGGGGCCGATTCGTCCCACTCATTGGCTTCTGGACGTTTCACTTTTAACTGTTTTGACGTCAGTGTTACGGCCTTCGTACCGATGACACGACCCATGGCTGTCACACTACACCCAAGTAAGAGATAAAGGACAAAAAAAAATGACTTTTTCAATTATTATTTAGTGTCTATTTGTTGGGGTTTTGTTTACAGTATGAGATGACATTTTGTTTGAATTAACACAATGTGCTGGTGTGATTTCACACATTTCTTTATTAAACCATGAGCCCAAAGATCAGTGCTGATGAACCTCTTTGATTTTCTGCTGCACTTCTTTCTATTCCTGTTTAAATCACATTTTTATATTAACATGTCTCAGAGAATGAATGTGGAGTTCAACTTGTTTACGATGAAACAAAGTGAACCCGTCAGAGGTGTTGCAGGAGTTCATAAATCAGAGCGCGTTTCACCCTCGGCTTTGTTTTGTCTGTTTGTCATCAGTTTCAGGTTTATCTGGGTTTCGTTTTAATCACTGGTACTGCGTGATCGTGGGTTTCATCCTCATGATTATGGTATTGGCCGTTGGTGTCACCCACTGGAAAACTGGAGCAAAGAAGAGGAAGACCGCCAGTCGGACCCGATGCTGACATCACCTGTAAAGATAAGGCAAATAGAAGCAATACCTCAACCCCGACTCCAACTACACTTTCACAGCTGATGGCTTTTGCCCACTGTTACATGGATTTAATGTATTAATGTTGCATTTGTATATACGCAGCCTGTGTTAGTATGTCTGTGTTCTTATTTTGTGTATAAAGTGTAGATTCTTTTGTTTTTCTTCCACTTCTTATTTATGGGTAAAATAATTTCTTACTATTTTGAATATAAATACAAAAAATAATTGTTAAGTCTTGGTGTATGTTATTATCCATCTTACTCACTTATTTAGTTCCTCACAAATCTTACAAAGCTATGAGTATCAATACATCCAGACACACCAAAATAAGCCAATAGCCAGATATGATGTCGATATTTATAGAAATAAACTGACATTTATGAGAAATAAACACACAAATTTCAGTTTTAAATTTGAAGTTTGTAAAGTTAAGTTAACAGCTGGTTTGAGGGTGGGCTCACAAATGACAAAAAATGAACTATTTGGTCTCTATTGGGGTAACACAACCCCACTCCAAACAAAGCGCAGTTTCACCCCTGACTCCATGGACACATATCACAGACCGAAAAACGGTGAAGAAGCAAAAACTGACGCCCGAACAGGGACTTGAACCCTGGACCCTCAGATTAAAAGTCTGATGCTCTACCGACTGAGCTATCCGGGCTCTGCTAACGTCTTCACAGCTGCTCTATATGAGAGTACACGTGACATTAGGTTCTGCGTTTCATTTCGTTGTTTTTTGTTTTGTTTTGTTTTTTGTTTGTAACTGGTTCGGATCTACGTTAATGGCTCAGGGCCGGTGTCGACACTACGTTTACAAAGATCTCTGAAGCGTTTCAAAATACCAGAGCGTTACCGACATAACAGAGCATAGCTAGTTGGCTAGCTCCTTGCTACAAAATGGTACTGCTACCTTTACTAAAGTGTACGCAGCTACAAAATACAGCAAATACATCTACACAGACGCAGAGATACCACAAAAACAACTTCCTCTGGTTGTAGACTTTACATTGCCTGATTTGTAAGCAGCGAATCAGGCTACATTACATTAACAAGAATGAATGACGAATGACGAAGAGCCAAGGTAGGAATTTAGTTTTGTAATAATTTATTGTGTCCTTCCGGGTGTTCTAACTTTTAATGAGATGGAAAAAAAAACGCCGTGTTCAGGGGGAAATAATAAACCTCGTTGGATCGCATGAAAGCGATCATGAGTCTAATCTAACAAAAAAAACAGAAAATGTTTCACAGGCCCCAGCGAGATTTGAACTCGCGACCCCTGGTTTACAAGACCAGTGCTCTAACCCCTGAGCTATGGAGCCTGGGACGAGAGCGAGAGCCGCCAGAATTAACTAAATAGTGAAATCCCACTAGCAGAGCTAAAGTGCCAGTATGTTTTACCATATGATTATTAAGTAAAACAGAAATTTCCTGCCGTTGCGAATACTGGTTACTTACATCATCAATGTTAGTTATACACGTGAAAGAGAGAGGCGTAGAGATGAAGACAAATGATTGACTTCTAAAAACTTCTAGTCGGTGTATGAGAATTAATAAACTCAGATTTCGTTATTCTGTGATTTAAAGGATTTCAGTTTAAGGAAAAATTTAGGTGTGATTTCCATGTTCTCCTTTAGGGGGCAGTATGCGACCACCCACACAAAGACGACCACTTTTCTAAACTCCTTTCTTTTAAAAATTGCTTTTCGGTGAATTGCCAACACATAGAGAATTTGACATTTTAAACCCTATTCCACCTGTGCGCGTGTTACAAAAAGGAAGCAGGTCAGTAAACAGAAGCTGAATGTGTTCTCTTCCTTTGCGTCAACACTAGTGCGTTCCTGGGCGTGGAGTGAGGGGGTAGGAGCTGGTGGGGTCCCCTCTGGAGCCTCATAGTTTTTCACCACAGTGTGTTCGTGAAGATGGAGGCGAAGGGATACGCGCCAGATTAATTTCATCACATAATGGAGGCACCATTTTCCCACTTTTAACCCTTTAGATGGATTCTACTTCGTGTCTTTTGGGATAGTGTATTTTTTTTAGATATATAAAAAAGAGAAAAGGCGAAGGGTGTTTTTTTTTTTCTCTTTGTTGGGTAGAGAGGGGGAGAAAGAAAGGAGCCATGGTTGAGCCGAAAGGATAGATTTCCATTCATGAAGAACCGGAATTTTGTTCCGAAAGTCTTGGAGTGTGCGGACGCAGAAGATCGTATCAACAGGTGAGTGTTTTTTAAAAGTGCTAACCTTTGTGCGTAGAGATTAAAGCCGTAGAAAAGTGAGTATTTCAGACCGACCTGCTCACACAAACCTTTAGATTTTTCTTTGTGGTACCAGAAGAGCGAATTTTGCTGAGAATGTGTTTTATTAAAAGCAGGAATGAGAAATCCCGTCTGTGAATTTATTTGCAGGCTGCTGAAAATGAAGAGACTGTGAGTTTAGTATCGAGCTGTGGACACATTGTTACAGCTGTTTTGTCTGTTACTCGACTTGTTTTCTTGTTTTTGTGATTGTTATTTTATTTTGGACCTCCCTGCTGCTGAAATGTTCCCGTCTCTGTGGACATTCCTCCAGATTACAAATGAACGTCAAATATGAGCAAAAAAAACAACAAAACTGGATGGGGTGCTTTTAATCTCTGCTCCACCTCTCCCTTTCCTTTTTTCGTACTTGATGTAAGATTCAAGGCGCAGGTACAGGTGGCCTGTCTGAGCGAGAGAACATAGAGGCAGAGTCAGAAGCTACATGTGTGCATTTGTCTGCATCTTTGGCGTGCGCACTCGTGCGCCTTGGAGAGTGCGCAGCGGTCATTTCCCGGTGCCCTGGAGGTCATTTTGAACCGCCGTGAACGGCTGACTGTAGCGGACGTCTTATAAAAAGCAGATATCAGCTGAAAGAGTCTCGAAATCATCACTTCATCCTCGCTTAAGTCTGTTTGGCTCTCGCTGCAGCGCACGCCAAAGACGCACAGAGGTGCGCTCACGCAGCCTGCCTCTCCCTGCCTTTGTCTCATCAGTGTCTACCTTTTATTGTTATTTTACAAATAATTAAATGCAGCGTCACGTGAAGGACTAGAACTTTAATATTTGACGTGAGCAAATCTATTCGATACAACAGCATCTCCTCTAGCCTCTCCAATATGGGCGTGTCCCACTCCACTTACAGTCTAAAATATTGATTTTCTGCAGCTACACAGACACGAATCTACACAGAACAACAGAAGTCATGAGTATTTCACTGCCAGCGTTTGACTGTGTTGGCTGTGTGAAGATCTGAAATATTGTTACAAGTTTACAATGTGAATTTCATATATGTTCACTGAGTCGTGTTTAGTGAGTGTTTGATGGTACCTGTACCTGTAACATTACCCAGATTTCAGGTTTGTTTTTTGTTAACATTAAGAATCTGGATAATTTCCCTTCAAGATGAACAGTGTCAGTAAATATCAGCCAGCATTTATAACTGAGTTATGAATGCAGATTCTCCACTGCTAGTGGGTTGTTTTTTTTTCAAATAGAAACAAACAAATAATTCTTTAAACTTCTCTAGTTATTAAGTAATATGACCAAATTGAATTCTTTTTACCACAGTGAACATGCAGAGATACTTTGACAGCCCTAAATAACACACAGGTTTAGCCTAAGTGACCTGGAATACGCCACATTAGCCCATCAAGTGTCCCGGACGCTCAGTCTGCCAAAGCATCTCCGGCATCATCACTCCAGGAACAGCAGAACATTTTTTCAGAGACTCGACTGCAGTCGTTGCACTTTACCGAGCCACCCAGTGTGCTCGATTGGACCGTCTGTGTGCTGCTTCTGGCCCTCACACCTCTGTGTGTTTATTCTGTAACCATTGCTTACAACCAAGTCATCAGATCAGCTTAGAAAAGTCAACCCGGGACAGTGTTTCATTCTTCTCATCTGCATTTTTGTCCAAAGTCACCGCAGCTGTCCCCAGATACAGCTTTGTGTCTTTTAAAGTTTAGTGAGCGGGCGGGGAGCAAATCATTGGTCTGGTCCCTGTCATTGGCAGTCATTTCATAAACAGAAATGTTATTTTGTTTTAAATGACAATCAGGGTGATTTTCCTTTGAGAGACACTAAACTGGAATCTGGAGTTTACCCCACACTAATCTTTGTGACACAGAAAGTTTTGGAAACCCCCAAAAGTTGATTCTGTTCATCTAGTGTTTTCAGGAACTGACCTCCCAGCCCACTGCTCATTAGTGGTGCTAGTTTCAGTCATTATGCAAATGTACTGTTTTTAAGGTTGGGGAAACCTGCAGTCAGCTGAGACTGAACAAGTCACTTGGATGATTAAGAATGCATCAAAAACTATGGAAAGTTAAACATATTTCTATATCTAGTAATGTGTGTCATATAGAGATTCAAATACTATGGCCGAAAGCACACACACACACACACACACACACACACACACACACACACGGTTGTGCTTTACAATCATTCCTGCCTGTGGCCATCTCTCTGTACAACTCATTCACTTAACACGCTCTTCTTCCTTCCTTCCTTCCTTCCTTCCTTCCTCCTTCCTTTAATGTTATTTATTGTTGAAGTATCT
>VUQR01027813.1:15895-26162 GCA_015108515.1 Hemichromis elongatus
ATATTTATATATATATATATATATATATATATATATATATATATATATATATATATATATATATATATATATACACATGTATGAATAAAGAAATCATAAAGTACGTTTACAGAAAGACATAAAAGAGTGAGCAGATTGTAAATGCTCCTGCAGTAAGCCTCCATTAGTATTAAAATATGAACTTTCAGCTTAGTCTGATACTAATGCTGTCAGCATTAATCGTGTTAAAATGACTTTGCCGCATTATCTTGGCAAATCTTCGTTATCGAGTTAACGTGGATCGGACTGTGCGTGGAACTGCACAGAGTCAGCGCGTTAGCGTGGGTAGCTCGTTAATGCTGACAGCACTATCTGATACATGTTTAAATCATACAGTTTGCTGAAGGCTGACGGCAGTCATCATATTTTACATAGAAGTGATACCTGCAGCAAACGGGGAACTCTAAAGGGGCCCATGGTGTGTACTAGACCATATTTATTTCAAGGCTTTTTTTAAGATAAAAAGTTAAATAATATAAAATTTTGTGTTATTTAAATTGGATGAATAAAAGCTTTTTCTCAAGCCAATAAAAATATACACGGAAAACTCTGAGGGTTGTTAGGTTGGACAGTGGATTATTATTAATTTTATAAGGTAACATCTACACCATCATAACATCTTGTTTTCAGCAGCACAAAAACATTGCATGAAAATGCTGTTAGAGGTCTTTTTGTCTACTGTTAATGTTAGAAAACCTGACAAGAATGCAGAGTAAACCTACATGTTTTATACCTTCGTTTAGAAAATACATATATCTTATTTTATTTGAATTTTTTTTAATTTATTTCACCTGCAAATTCCTTATCTGCATGGACCCTTAAAACTCATGTCAGTTTTATTTTTTTCAGTGGTTTGGGAATATTGTAACTATGGATTGGTGGGATGACCTGTGGCTCAATGAGGGCTTTGCCAGTTTCTTTGAGTACATCGGTGTGGAATTAGCAGAACCAACTTGGGGCATGGTGAGTTCTGCTTTAAAGGCACATTAAAGATCCATCAAGCTATTAGTGCCAGTCATCTGAAAGTAATCAGTACCTGTGTTGCTGTGGTTATACAGCGAGACATCATGATCATCAGTGATGTACTTCCTGTCATGGTGGATGACGCTCTGCTCTCCTCTCATCCGATCATTGTAAATGTGTCGACACCAGCTGAAATCTCCTCTGTGTTTGATGCCATCTCATACAACAAGGTATGAGATCTCTGTGTAAGCCCTCAGACAATAGAAGTTAACCATACTGTTACACTACATGCAAACAAGATCCAACATTTATCACTTGTGGCTCAAAACAATATTACTATAAGACAAGGACAAGATACTAAACCCCACATCGCTTTTGATGCATCTACTGGTTTGTGACTGTGTGTGGCAGATTAAACACTTTAAATGTACAGACTAGATACATATATTTGAATGGGTGGATGTAGATTGCACTATAAAAGTCCTGTGAGTTGTCAACAGTATATCAAAATTGCTCTATGAATATCAGTCCATTTACTTGGTAATGAAAATTGTTCCATTTTTTTTCCAGGGAGCATCCATTCTTAGGATGCTTGAGGACTGGATGGGCAGAGACACGTTCAGAGATGGTTGTCGAGTAAGTCATAGACTCACAGCTCTTTTATTATTTAAAAAAAACGATATTGCTCTTTTGATTAACATTAATAGTAATTTCAAATCTCCCAGCAGCTTAGTAATCAGGTCTTTTCCTCTTTCACCAGAAATATTTGAAAGACTTCTACTTCAAGAATGCCAAAACAGACGACTTCTGGGCATCTCTTACCAGTGTATGTTTGGACTTAATTAGCCCTTCAGTCTGTGCTAGTGTTGTTAAGATTAAGAAAAATACAGAGTTACCAAAAGAAAAAGAAAAATATTTAGGATTATTTTCTTGATCTCTACAAATACGACATTTCATTAAACAACTGAAATTCCTTAAAACATCAAACTGCTCGACAGTTAAAACCACAGACTTTATATTTAAGATGGATCTACTCTATTGCAGATTTTGAAGTAGCACAAACCTCTTAAACACAAACACTGAACAACACAGAAAACATTAGGACTTGTTCCATTTAATACTCTAAAAGGCACCAACAGTATACAAACATGACAGACAGGTTTAGTTCAGTGACTCCAGTTAGTGAAAGTGAAGCCTTCGACTGTGTCATACCTGTCAAAGTAGCTATACCCTGAACTCCAGTGTCCAGATGGTGAAGTTATATTCATGGACCTACAAACAAAACATGAAGTGATAAACTGTCATTATTTATGTAACCAAAATGAAGCCAAACTGCAGAAGTCCTGTGTTAAAAATTAAGTGCACCTGATGATGCAATATTCCACAGAACCACTTTTAGCAGTAATAACTTAATTGTTTTCAGTATAACTTCATTGGGCTCTCATGCCATTGTGGAGGAATTGGGCAGGAGGAATTTGTTTACAACGTTACTTCAGTTCACTGAGGTTTGCAGGCATGTTAATACATGTTCACATTTTGGACAGAGAAGATAGAGGGTTTGAAAGAGGAGTGAAAGAAGCCATCTATGTCCACTGTGAACGGCCATCTTTGAACAGAGGAGGGGGTTTATGACACCAACTATCTGCCATCTATAATCCAGTTTTGAGATCTCTTCCCAGACGCCTTAACGCCCACTCACATCCTGGGCCATCTGTCCTCTGGAAATCACATGATAGGGTGGGGCTAGGTTTCACATTGAGCTCACCCGAAACCTTGGCTGATTGTGAGATATAACCGGAGAGCAGAACGCACGGAGGCACAAAGTTGCGATAAAGGCAATTTATTTACAGTGAAGGGATGAGTTTTCAGGGACAGTGTATATACAACAGAATGTGAATGGAAACGCAGAGCCAGGGCGTGCAGGTGAAGAATCACACACTGGTAGCGCACTCGATCTAAGGCAGGGCTCTAGAGCACCACCAATTTGGTTGCATTTGTGACCACATTTCCCAATGGTGCGACTGAAAAAAAATCCTTGGTTGCACCGGTGCAAGCCCATGTGGTCAACAACAGACACACACAGGGCAACTGTGGTTCAGGGGGTTGGGGCGCTCATCTTGTAACCGGAAGGTTGCCGGTTTGATCCCCCAGCTCTCTGTCCTGGTTGTTTTGTCCTTGGGCAAGACACTTTACCCTACCGCTTACTGGTGTTGGCCAGAGGGGCCGATGGCGTGATATGGCAGCCTCGCTTCTGTCAGTCTGCCCCAGCTGTGGCTACAACTGTAGCCTCCACCAGTGTGTGAATGAAGAGTGGAATTGAAAAGTGCTATATAAATGCAATCCATTATTACTATTCCCATATTGTGGTCTAAACCAATCAGAGATAGTCAGCGGCAGGACCTCTCTGATTGGCCATGGTCCAGTTATTCCTGCAGTCCTTTGTGTGTGTACGTTTGAAAGTGTGGGCGGATAGAGAGAAGTGAGTAGCTTAAATAAAGCGATATCAAGTCATTAAATCCTGATCCAACTTTTAAATATCAAAGTATTTTACTTTGATGTTTAATGCTATTTTAATGCTACAATCTCAGGATAAAGCTGGTTAAACCAAACAGCTAAAACAGTAAATGAGAGCAGGTAAACTGATTCTGCACAAAGACGTAATCACAGAGTGTGGAGAGGACGCAGTGAGATGCTGGCTCTCTTACCCGATGGCACGTGCATGTACACACCGTCAGACTGAATGCCAACAGCTCACAGCTTCTGATGTGTCGGCAGGTCCACGCTCTGTGTTTACGTCTTTTTTGCAGTAGTTTCTGATGCTGCAGGTTATGTCTTTTGTCAACAAAAACTCACTGAACCAGCAAGAAATAAGATTAAAACTACACTTCACATCCACCACCCTGGTGGGCGGAGGGGGTTTGGCAGGTGGACACAGCGGGCTGCGGGACACTGGCTTAAGCTGAGAGGCATGAAACGTGGGATGAACCTTCATTGAGGCAGGCAACTGCAGCTGCAAAGAGACAGGATTGATGATGTGCTGAATAGTGAAGGCACCCAAAAAGGGAGTTTTTCGTTCCCACTGTCGCCAAAGTGCTTGCCATAGGGGGTCATATGATTGTTGGTTTTTCTCTGTATGTACTATTGTACAATATAAAGCAGACAGGCACTTAAGTGGAATGTTTACAGAGGACAACCACACCCACTCACCCACGGCATATTGGGGAGCCAGTGCCCTCTTCCGATTTGTGGTGCGGCAAGTCTGTGTCGTGGTTTGGAGAAGCGCTGCCCTGCCCTGATGCCAAATCCTCCCACTGCGCTGTAATTGATCCTGCACCGCTGGCATGGCAATCTCCCCTCCTGAAAGGGAAACAGCAGCGGCTGATATCCAAGACAAATCTCAAAAGGCAAAAACCCGGGGGCTGTCGAGGTGAGCGAGTTGTCGGCGTATTCAATCCACGAGAGGTGGGAACTCCAGGAAGTCGAATCAGATGAGATAGCACAGCGGAGTGCAGCTTCCAGCTGGCGCCTCGTGGTGTGCACAGGTCTCACAACCGTGTACATAATCACGGGCTTCAGTCTCCAGAGAGAGCGACCAAAAAGAGCGCCTCGAAAGAGAAACCATATGATAAACTCCAGGATGACATGCAAAATGGGCTGTTGGCCAGTGCAAGATGTATGCACACACAGAGGATGGAACATACAACTTGTGGGGCAGGCCTAAACCAGGGTCAGGGTCAAGGCATGGGGGATCTGGGACTCAATCTCCCATGTGACAGCCCCCAGGCAGAATTGTGGGGGCGTCAGTGGCCACAGAGTCAGATGAAAATCAGGGTGACAATGCTTCGGCCTTGGTGTTAGGAGAGCCGGGTCGGAAAGGCATGGTAAAATTGAACTCGCTAAAAAAAAATTGCCACCTGGTCTGGATTAAGTCCGAATATAAAAGAGGTTTTTATGATCTGTCCAAATCAAAAACAGATGTTCAGGCCCCTCCTGGTGGGTGACTAAAGGAAGCAACTGCCCATTGAGGGCAGTGGCAGACACGGGAACATCTAACGGCCACGTTTGAATGCCAAGAAGGTGCACAAAGTCACTGTCAATTAGATTGTGTTCAACCCCAGAATCTAAAAGTGCCTGAGTGGAATGAGATCTGGTAGGTATTTAAATGACAGCGGAAAGTAGCAGGCAGGGGGCCTGGGAGGGAAAGGAAATGTCTCTTATCAGTACCCCCACAGTAACTGATGGGTGCTGCCTTTTGACAAAGCCAGACAAGAAGCAACAAAATGGCCCGAACGGTCACAATTCAAGCATAGCCGTCCCTTAAACCTCCTATGACGCTCAACCAGGGTAAGTTTAGTTCGAACCAACTGCATGGCTTCCTCTAGATTGTCAGTGAGAGGCGAGTCTGCATAGGCCAAACAGTGAGGAGGAGGAGAGGGTAGAAACTCAGAGTACACCGGATCACTCCCTCCCTGGCAACCACCAGTCCTGCCTCCTCCCCCTTTCTTTTTCCTTTTCTCTTTTGCGCAGCCGGTTATTGATGTGAATAGTCAGGTCCCCTAGGGCCTCAAAGTCTTTGGGTTCATCTCAAGCTCATGCTTCATGTGTTCATTTAAGCCATTAATAAATGCCTCGCACAGCGCATTATCAGCCCAACCCATCTCAGTGGCTTTAATGCGAAAGTTGATGGAGAATTCGGCCACCAACTGGCCACCCTGCTGCAGCCCGAACAGTTGTCGCGCAGCTTCGTCACCATGCAGGGGATGATAGAAAAGGGCCCTAAAATCATGTGCAAATTGAGCATAGGAAATTGTCTCAAGTGGGTGGAGAGCAAGGTATGACTCGGCCCAACTCCGAGCATGATCGCGGAGAGAGTTTATAACATGAGATATTTTAGAAGCATCATCAGAAGAGTCTTAAGGAAACAGAAAGGAAACCCGAATCAACCTTCCACACTGACCTCCTCCTCCTCCTCTCCTCTCCTGACTTCTAACATAATGAAATAGTGGAATTTGTATGTTTTTTTTTTTGTAGAGCATCTGCGTTTGTATTTATTTGAGACCTGCTAAGGTCCAGATTATTGTAAATATATATATATATATATATTTTATTAATATTTGGAGCCAGATTTTTTCCATTGTTTACAGTTTTTACCCCTTAGCCATAAATGGCTGATAGGGTATAATTGTCAGCCTGCTAGATGGGCAGCATATATAGCCAACTTTGTGCGATAACTCAAGAACAAGGATTTTGAAATTGATAGGTGAATCTACCAAAAATCTTTGGCAAATTCGAATCTCAGGGACCTTGATTTCAAGATAAAGATCACCGGTCACGTTTTCTGAATCTCTTGTTAATGTGACAATTCAAGTCAGAAGTCACACATGATTTTAAAACTGTTATGTGCATCTAATAAAGATCCCAGATGAGTTCAATTCTCATGGACCTTGAGCAATAGCTTGAAAATGAGGTGACATAGGATTTTCAAAATTATGCTATAGCTTCTAATAACTGCTTGTACCAGAAGCCTCAGGATTTAACCTGATGAAAACTTCCAGCATCCCAATCTCAAGTATTTACTTAACACAAAGACATTAATATTTATTTATTATAAATATCTTAATCTAAGAGTATTCAGATGTATTTAAAAAGTATTTACAACATTTCTTGGCACATAGTGACTTTACCCTCTCTGCACCCAGGTGAGTGGGTTGCCGATTGCAGAAGTCATGGATACATGGACCAAACAGATGGGTTATCCTGTGCTGGACCTGTCTATCTCAGAGACAAATGCCAAACTGAGCCAAAAGCGTTTCCTCTTGGACCCTAGAGCTGATGCTAGCCAGCCTCCTTCAGATCTTGGGTATGAGATGTAAAGATAAAAATAATCATGACAGAGACCATCTTATTGATGGTTGCTGTCATGGTTCTTGGATCACTGACCCAGACTTTGTGGTCTGTCCTTTCTTTGTGGAATCTAAGTAAAAGTTTTGTTTGCATTTTGAGAATGACTAATATTATGGGTGTTTCTTTTTTAATATTACTCATATTACCTTACGTCTAAAAACATAAACTAATATTGCATATTCATAACTATTATAATGGATATAATTAAAGAACACTTACACTATAACATTAATTAGAAGTGTAATGTATTAAAATGGATTTTTATGCCTATTTTGAATTTTACTTGAATACAAATACAAATACTTTTCCCTTCTCAACAAATACAAATACAGATACAAATACTGGCTGCTTTGCACATCTGTAGCGTGCATTATATCAAGGCCAGTTGGGTGCTCCAGGTAGACAGGTTGGAATAGACATTGCATTGGAGGGCCAGCTCCATTCTTAGTTAGGTCCAGTTGTCAGAAAGTAGGAAAGTTGCAAAACACTATAGGAACAAGAAACCTGGGAAAGACACGAAGGGAGGTCAGCTGACATTCCGGTGAGGGTCAAAAGGGAACTCACACTATAACTGCACAGACAGGTGATTAGTAGAATTGAGACAGCAAGAAAACACAAATTAGATAAAATGAGACAGGAGAGGCAAAACTAAACACAAAGCACATAGGAGAAGCACAATAAACACAGAAAGAGACCCAGACTCAAAACACAAAACTGACACCGGAAGTGAATACCACGACCCAGAGATGGAGAGCAAGAGAGCATGAGAGACACAGAGAGCAAACAGGGCTTATTGTTTCTTTATTTTTGTCCCACACCCTGATGACAGTTCTTTTAAGTTTGGCACTCATTCATACAGCTTCTCCTCAGCACACATCCTCCTCCACTCTGCTCCAGTCTCACTAAATCAATGAGGAAGAGAGAAAGACCTCATTAACAATACCCCACACACCTGCCCCACCATCCTCCCTGGCACTGCCCCTAGAGCTCACTGCACCAGCCCTTCCCTGCAGCTGAGCCAGGGACCACGCCCCTGCCACAATTACCCTAAAGATACACAATATAAATACGTCATAATCACAAGCTATACCAATAGAGACTGGGAAACATAAATAACTTCAAGTTTAAAACATTGAGTTAACAAAGGTAAAAAAAAAACAACTGTGTTACAGACCCAGAACAGTGATACCAGTTTTGGCCCGCTGAGCGCTCCAGGCCACAGAGTCAGTCAGCCATGGCAACAAAAAAAATTGATGCATGACAGAGGCAGAATTATTGTCTTGTTTGCTGCAGAATCAAATGTGAAAAATTGTAGCGGTATGGCGTCCACCTTTATATTCCAGGAGCTAGAGATCCCACCTAGCTTGTCTGGGGTTTAATCATTTAGTGGTTGTGATATATCAATCAATTAAGTGACTTCATATCACACATGTACATATACAAAACAACAAAAATAAAACTTCAATACAAAAATATACACATCACAAGGCTATTATATGAGTATAGTAACTGCTTTTGGCACAAATAATGCCTTATACACCTCTTTACTAGCTAGAGGTGTCCTAAAACATTGTCTCGAGGGCATTGACTCAAAGTGAGAATAAAGAGGATGTTTGTGGTCAACAGCAATAGACTAGACTTTCCTTAACACAGCCTGATGACACAGCTTATCCACTGAAGTTTGTTGTCAACCAATAATTTTTCCAGTAGTTTTTACGATCTCGTTCAGTTTACTCTTAATTGCCACAGTCAAATTACCAATAATAATGAAAGTAAGGATGCTTTCAATTTAGCTGGCTCCTTTCCAAACACTTGTGGCTGACTCCAAAACGTCGCAAAGTCCTAATAACAAACAATCTCTGATTACCTTTCTTGCAATTGATGTAACCATAAAATTCATCTTGTCATCAGTATGTGTTCCCAGATACTATCAATGACTTCTACAGACTGACCAGAAAGTGAAAGACCCGTTATGGGGTCTGTGTTATTCAAGAAAACCTCTTTCATTTTGTATCGAACACTGCACTGAGACAGGAAAGTAAACAGCAGTGACGTTTGTAGGGTTACTGAAGTTTGGCTAGCTGGTATATAACAATGTGCTACGTGATCGCTAGTGACACAGCTATAAACAGTGAAGCTGGTGGATGAACGCTAACTTTTTTCCACTCAATAAAAGTAAATGTGAGGGTTCCTGATGGTTAGGGACAAATGCAATTGCATGGCAGGAAGCTGTAAATGGACCAAATTCAGTCAGGAGAAGAACTGGGATAACTGATCCACAATACCAGGTTATTCATTATTATACTGCTGCATGGGAGGGGCTCATAAGGTTCAAAAACTGAGCTTTAAAATAAATAGTGGTAAAAAAAATCAAGAGAGGCCGACAGTAATGACTGACTGTTTTTAGGGGGGGTTTGTGATTAAATAGAACAAGATATAAAGCATTAAAACATGTTAAAAAAAAGATTGAAGCATTAATTAATGGCAGGACTTCTTTAAAGACTCTTGTGGAGATGCAGTGTGAAAGACATGTTAATTGTTTGGAGGAAGTCATTCTTGTAGTTAGTTTAGAGAGATCATTTGAAGAAAAAGAGTCTAAATAAATATCAGGAGTACTAAAGACTGCTGTACTTATTATTTCACCCTAACAGTGTTTGCAATGAGTATCAATTTGTGTTCAAATCTTACTCAAAAAATTATGTGTTAAACAGGAATTCAAAACCCATTGTCTGTGTTATAAGTGGAGCGACACAACAGAAATTCTATACTGACATTTTTTTATTTTTTATTATTATATTATAAGTAATATTATGTCTGTGCTTTTCCTGCTAGACCTCAGTGCAGCGTTCGATACTGTTGACCATAATATTCTATTAGAGCGATTAGAGCATGCTGTAGGTATTACAGGTACTGCGCTGCAGTGGTTTGTATCATATCTATCTAATAGACTCCAATTTGTCCATGTAAATGAAGAGTCCTCTTCATACACTGAGGTTAACTTCTGAGTTCCACAGGGTTCAGTGCTAGGACCAATTCTGTTTACATTATACATGCTTCCCTTAGGCAGTATCATCAGAAGACATAGTATACATTTACACTGCTATGCAGATGACACCCAACTTTATCTATCCATGAAGCCAGATAACACACACCAATTAGTTAAACTGCAGGAATGTCTTAAAGACATAAAGTCCTGGATGGCCTCTAACTTCCTGCTGCTTAAATCAGATCAAACTGAGGTTATTGTACTCGGCCCTGAAAATCTTAGATATATGGTATCTAATCAGATTCTTACTCTGGATGGCATTACCTCAGCCTCCAGTAACACTGTGAGGAACCTTGGAGTCATTTTGGATGATCT
>VUQR01027814.1:0-26436 GCA_015108515.1 Hemichromis elongatus
GGACTTGGGACTCTCCACCATTTGACCCTAGAACTGAAGAAGCTTCTCGGATGAGAGGTGAAACGTCTTCAAGCAACCTAAAGAAGTCCAGACGCCTTTTCCTTACAGCTCCTTAGACTGTTCTGCCACTCTACCATTGTCTCTAAACCCAAGAGATGGTTGTGTGGGGAAAATCCCCATAGACCAGCAGTTTTTATAATACTCAGATAAGTCCTTCTGGTAACAACATGTTAATAAGATGTTCAAAGTCACTTAAATCACCTTTCTTCTTCTGATGTTCACTTTCAGCTTCACCAAGTCACCGTGATGATGTCTACTTGACTAAATTCATTTAGTTGCTGCTATGTGATTGGCTAATTAAATATTTCCAAGAGCAGTTGAGCCATTAATCAGTGAAGTGGCTAATAAGTGCAGTAGCATGGTAGACGAACACCCGTGGTCGCTGGCAGTGAAGCTGACCACACCACACCACACCACCACAGCTTCAGTGCCAGTGACCACAACACAAAAGTGGTACCCCCACTCATCCAGACAATGGTTTAGGTGGTCAGTTTCTTCTCCATTAGGCTGTTGTAGAAATAACGGAGTCAGTTGTCAGCATTAAGTGGTGAATGAACATAGCCATTTTTGATAAATGTGCTGACAGCTGGAGCTGCCATAACAGCTTCATCTATCATGGTAGACTGGTGTGCTCTTGTAGGGTCCATTACTTGCTCAAAGGCGCGCACGCACACATGGAGGAAATGGGTGAAAGCTTCAGAAATGCTCAACAGTCTGGAGAGGAAAGGACAAGCCATCGTGTGATTTAATGGCATGAAACACTTTATTCTGAAAGATTGAAGAAGAAAGAGTGATACTTTTATGTTGTGTGTGTGTGTGTGTGTTCATGCTCAGCACTCTTTTCCCCTACAGCAACCCCCCCCGCCCGCCTTTTACTTCGGCATTTCCTTTCCTCTGCTGTGGAAATCCTGACAACCCAGCCTGCATAGTTAAAACAAACGTCAAACGTCACCAGCCAGCAGTAGCAGTCAGAGCATCACCGCTGTCTGCTCACTCTGTATGTGTGTGGAGGTTTGCTTTTATTTATGTGCATAAATGTTTGTATCATACAGCTTGTCTGTCGCTTGTACGCTTTTCCTTTGGTTGATATTTCTTTAACACACTCAAGATGCGACTGTAACAAGCAGAGGAATGAAACTACACAGACATCTGCTGTCCTCTCACAAATGTGTCTGATTCTTTACAAGCAAATAAAAAATGTTCTCGTTTATGAGCCTGATGGTTGTAAAGAGTCTTAGTAATCACTCTCATTTAGCTTCTGAAACTTTCATGAGAGGCTCCCAGATCCACATCACTGTTATATTGTCTCCCTTTCTCTCCCTCTATAAATACATAGATCTCATTAATATTCTTTGAGTGGCATAAAGTCAAATGCCAGCAGTCATGGTCAGACTTATAATAGTGAACACAGGCGCTTTGTCAAGTAATTCAACCTTTGCTAATACAAATTAGGTTTATATGCAAATATTATGAAATACAGATTTAAACTCTGTGTCAAAGATCAGTACTACTGTATTGTAAAAAGTTTGTATAATTAAGTGAATGGTCTGTGATACTATTACTGAGGATGAAATAATGCATGTGAAACTTGTGCAAATTGCCTTCGTTTGCTAGGCTGATATTGAAGACATGAACGAGAACTGCCTGAAAAAAGACAACTGGGCACCCTTTATCAGCTGAAGATTTGATGTGATTAAAAGCTTAAGAACAAAAACTGCCAGTCCTCTGGGTGAGATTGTTCTGCCAACCATTATTTAGGTTGCATTGCTCCAGTGTGCAGGTTATCAAGTAAGCCATTGTCTT
This sequence comes from Hemichromis elongatus, assembly GCA_015108515.1. Taxonomy (NCBI): domain Eukaryota; kingdom Metazoa; phylum Chordata; class Actinopteri; order Cichliformes; family Cichlidae; genus Hemichromis; species Hemichromis elongatus. Next base: position 1,864 of record VUQR01027814.1, read on the forward strand.
AAATGATTGTCCAACAAGGGCCATGGGGAGGTAGATTCTATCCCAGCTTTGGCAATCAGTCGATCACAGAGATCCAGAGACAGCCAATCATTCATGCTCACATCCACACATATGACCAATTTAGAATTACGAATGAAACTAAGAAAACACCAAGCACCAAACCCCTGCCGACACAGAGGAAAAGGTTCTAGGAAAATGCTGCCGATGAAGGTTTTCCTGACAATTAGAACCCATAAGATTACAGCACTTTTTGAGTTGGGACCTCTGCACAATCTAGTGCTTAAAGCAACCGCAGTGATAGCATAGGTCGCAGATTTGTAGATGAAATGACTGCAATATAAAACATATGAATGCAAAAAAAAGCCTCCAATACTTTCCAACAGTGCCATTTGGTGTCAATACTTAACATGCAAATATATATTTTTTTCTGTAAACCCAAGCAAATCCCCCCCTGTTGTATTTCAAAAAGGTTCTTGATACCCAAAAAGAAAAGACATCTTTTAAAATTAAATAGTTAGAAATACACAAATCTATTAACCTTTACTGTATGCAGAGTGATTATACTTTATGAATGGTCATGCCCCCAAAGGCATAGAATAAGACAGGAAATATCCCAAACTCCAACACGTTACCGTTTGTCATCGAAAGGCGTGTGTGGTTCTGCTCGTTATTAATGTTTTTAATATTTTTAATCATATACATGAAAATGTAACATTAGTTCTGGCAGATCAGCTTATCTCATCATCTGATACCTTTCTACACATCTAGTTGGCTCATATAAGGCGTATGAGCTAATATACTTAATCCTGACCACAAATGCTTTCTTATCTGCATGCCACATTGCAACCCACCTCCACCCCTGCTCCTCCTTTCATGCTATATCTGACATAATCAATCTATGCATATGGAAGAATGAGGAGATACCTAAACAGAGCCATGCTGACAAATATAAATTAATAGGGTTTTTTACTGTATATGCAGAAGTCCAAGGACCCTGGCAACCTTGAGTTGCAGGCTGCTCAGTTTTATCCTACCGTTAACCAGGCGACTAGAGACAGCTAAAGGCAATCTGTACCATATATGAAGTACAATTTAGTTGTCATTTAGAGTTATGTAGATTTAGAAAACTGTCTATATGTAAACATGAACCAGTAAGCATAATTTAGTCATGGTGACTTTCAAGGTCTTCTTTTGATGTTGGGATTTTCTGTACCAATGCTCTTAAAAAAATAAAACCAAAGGGGGGGGGGGACCAGCCCCCCTGTCATCATGACATGACAACACTCCAGCTGTGAACACCAAATGTAAAAATGCCAAATGCAAATGACAGACGGAGAGTGTCCTACAACATTATGAAGGACGTGGAGTGGAAATAACAGAGCGCGGGAATGATGTAAGAGTCTGTAATCTTATCTCCACCAAACACTACAACTCTAGGGTGCTTTTCAGTGTTTTTTATTCAGTTGTCATCCCCCCCTCTTTTTCTTTAGGTATAATCTGTACAGCTAAATACTACCACCCCTCCCGTCCCCTCTTTTTTCAAAAATTGTATTTACTGAAAATATTCAAGGATTAAAAAAATAATTCTAAGGATAAAGACACAAGGATAAACATCCCCGATTAGCCCGTGGTTGAAGCTGTTTTTAAGACCATTTCTTTCTTTTCCTGGAGGCTCTCATGATGTCCTCTACCAATCATCCAGATATTGTTTCTTAATGAGCCCTGCATTTCAGTCTGTGGCAGCATTCTCATTAGCTCTTTGACCACGAGCGTCTTTTCAGTGAGTCTTAAATTTCCTCCCGTCCTCACATCCGAGCTGAAAACTTGGTGTCTTTAACTGCCAGTACTCTTGCCTGTTCTGATTTTTTTGATGTTTTTGGGTGTCATAACCCAGTTAATATCTTTTATGAGTCAACATAATATCTGAGAAATTCCAATCTGGTTTTAGGGCCCCTCAGAGCAGAGAGACTGTTCTCCTCAGAGAGATTGATGACCTTCTTTTTAATGGGTGATGCTGGAGAAGGCTCCATTTAAATTCTTTTAAATCTCACTGCTGCCTTGAATATTGGAGTGAAAATAATTTTATAGCAACGCTTGAAGGCCCATGTTGAGAGGACTTTATAGTCAGCGCGTCTCTTGGAAAGACACCTTGAAAGTAGAAGACATAAACTCAAGATTTGTGGCTGCATTTTTACTGTTTTAACTGCACTTGAACCCTATTTGTTTAAATCCTTTAACCCAACTACATGTATGGTCTTCTTCCAATAGGTCTCAGGTCTTAAAGGATGATTGTAGTACAAAGTCAAGAAAGGCTGAAAGTTGCTACCATGACATCACACACTTTTTGCTTCCTGATTTCTTAACTTTAGTTTGATGCCTGTGGCCATCTCCATTCTTTAAAGCCAGAAGGGACAATATTTACATGAAGGGCCGTGTGTTAAAGTTAGCGCGGTGAACCTTGCTTAGCAAGCTGGCTCCATAAACTGTAGATGTTACTTAGTACTTAGTAAGTAATGTACAAATGAAATGCTTTGGACTTATCAAAAGTGATGATGTTTACCTGTCATTTTATACCACTGTTGTTGTTGGTGGTGATGGTGTAAGATTATTAAATCAGCAAAAAACAGGCGCTATAGGCAGTTGTTGACAGGCCTGGCTCAGAATTTATACAGTTACACTTACAACATATTTCATTTCTAGCACTTTGGAACCATTAGGAATGGAACGATAATGTCCCCATCGCTGATTTGGTACACCTCACATACATTTCTTTTATTTGTAAATGTAAACCATAAGCCTAAATAGCTCAATCACTATATTACCATTAAATATGATTTTGAGCAGTCTTTAAATGTCATGTTTGCATAGTCACTAAAATAGGAAGGGCAACACCTTTCAGGATTTTGTCACATATAAGCCACTTTAACCCTCACGTTAACAAGGCGAGGCAATACTCAATACTCAAAAGACACACATAACGATACTCGCCTAATTTTATTATGGTCATGATTATTTGGGCGTAGCAAATGTCCAGAAGCATTTTTCTCTCTCTACCATCTGTTATGACTGTCTTTCACCCTCAGGTAATGGTGTAGAGTGGTGAAATACCAGATAGGGAAAAAAAAACAACTTAACAATTCTTAAAACTTCAACCCTCCTGTGATCAATAAGGTGTACATGTTCACTTTACGTTGGCATACATTCACACAGGTGCCGTGATCACGCAGTTTTAGGTAAATACAAACACACCAAAAAAGAGGCTGTACTTTTTTATTTGAAGTATATATATTTTTTCACCATATAAACTTGGTACCTTAGATATAGGCAATGGTTGTGTCAAGATTCAACCAGATGGGTTCAAGAGTTTGTAGCAAACATATCAGTATAATATGTTGATGAGGAGGAGGATGTGAGTTTTTTGTCTTGTGTCCCAACAGCCTCCAGAAACGCCACTGATCAATGTTGTGTGTGTGTGTGTGTGTGTGTGTGTGTGTGTGTGGCACCTGCAGGCACACGCAAATCTAAAATGATAGATGAAACTGTAATGGGGAAAAAATAGAAACATGCTAGCAACGACACCCCCCTAAATTTAAGTCTGCATACAGTTTTTACAAAGGGTGAAATTACCTAGAGACAAAAAAGATTTTTGTGTCAAGCTATAAAAATGATTGATTCTGCTCAATGCTCATTCATTGTACCATTAAAGTCAACGAGTATTGATTCACTAAAGTGAACCACTTGTTTTTTCAGTCTCAGAAGTTGCTTCTTGATGAAGATTCAATCATTTTAGGTCCTTGTTAGGAATGAGTAACAACAGGAATTTGCATCCTATATTCTTCACACAGCCTCTGTAAAACAGATTTTGCCATTTTCATTTTTTCAAATGTTATTAACTTTATTTTCCTTTGTCTTTCCTTCGTTTTTTTTAAAAACATCTTTAAAAAAAAAAAGTTAAATCAACAAATGAAATAAAATTAGCTTAGCCTCACTGAGAATCTGTGGGATGTGCTGGAGAAGACGTGGGCAGTCCAACTCTCCATTAACCAATAAAAGTCCTTATATTGTGAGCATATTCCTGTCATTCTTCAGGTTTAAGTTGTGACCAGTTTTTGAGGTCCTGACTAACAGGTCGAAAATCAACTAATGGTTTTTACAGATTTTTTTTTAACTAAAAGAGCAAAACAGGAATAAAAGCGAGCACAGACTGACGTGATATGTCCCGACTGTTAAACCACATGTTTTTAAAGGTTGAGTGAGAATGTATGTAAACATATATCTAATACACCAAGATATTCCCGAGTAAATCTGGGTGGAATACATGTGTTGTAGCATCTTTATATTGTGGCTCCTATGTGGATTCAAATCAGATCAGTCCAGAAATTACAGGCCTACCTAGGAGCATAAAAACTGATCTCAGATCAGGGAAGACTGAGTTGGTGTGCTCTAATGTTTTCCCCTTTAAAAGTCTTTCCCATTGGGTTTATAATGGCCTAATCTGTCCTTACTCTGGCCCTCCTCTCCCTCACTCCCCTTATCTAATAAAATGAAATATGAATACAGGAAGGGGCCAGGTCATATGAATACTGATTCTCCCAATGGCAGGTGAGTGTATGAGCATAGTCGCACATTTGAATGGAAATGCATGCAAAAAGCCATTTCACACCAAGTGCCATTTCAAGCTGTTGCTAGGAGTAACAAGTGCATCCATATTTCTCCTGGGTAGGTGTGATTATGTAGCATTTGTCATAGGAACGAAAAATAGCAATGAAAAAAAAATATAGCTCAGATGAACTCTTTATTGAAATGGAAAAGTGTGCTGATAATGGTTTCCAATAGATTTCCCATCACGATTCACTAAAGGCCATGTGGATCTGCCGCCGACTGTCACAGGAGGCCGTGCATCTGCACTCTCATGCTCCCACCCACTCAGACACTTCATACCTGATCAAATTGGCCGTTCGTGCAGAGCAAAAACTCTCAGAGTATCCTGACTGAATAAGGAGCTGAGTCCAGAATCTTTTTAGCATTCAAAAGGCTTCATTAAAGCTGCATTAACAATACTGAGTCTAAGGTAAAGCCTGCTGGCACATATGTGGACTTGAGAAACAAATTTCATAACATCAGACTTGACTTGATAAAACTGAACATATGAAACTCTGGTTCTGATTTGATTTCATGAAGCCTTTTTTGTCACTTGCAGTTGCCTGCAGCGAAATTGGAACCCTTCCAACCGTTCATACATAACACAAACATCACATTTGGGAGACAGGTCAGAACAGGTAGCGTAAAGAAAAACAATGAAATGTACAACATCATAGGGTATGAAGGCGAAAAAAAGAGAACTCTACTCAGACTGAGCTCCTGATAGGGGATCAGTATGAGAACAACTCCTCAGCACAAAAGCACATGGGTGGGTGAGGAGGGTTAGAGTAAGCCACTGTAGACAGCAGCATCAGGTTGCAGCATCCCTGCATGGTCCAGCTGACCCGTCTACATCGGATGGGGGGCAAGCATCGAAGGTGTCTGGAATCGGGGAGGGTGTGACTTTAGATGAAAATCATACCCTCTCTACATGAAAACTTTTAAAACTATGTTATAAAAGTATTCAGTGAATCAGCTGACAGTGGATAAAAGCAGCAGACAGGCACGCAGCAGATAATCACAGTGTATGCACTCAAGCAGAATACTGTTTCTGGGCACAAGCAACTAGCTGACTGCTAATGCTCGATATCTGTGACAACAGCCTGAACAAGAAGCCAGAGACAACTTTTAACTCAAAGCTCTTCTATCCTTTTGCTTTTCCTCAACACAACACGCACAAACAAAAGCAAATCTTTAAACCTCTGCCTCAGTCAAAAGAACCACAGACAAAAGAAGCTGCTTAAAAATACATAGCTGTAGCCTACCAATGAAAACAGAGGGGCTGACAGTCTTTAAACCTACTGATAAAACCTAAAGATAAAACCCACTGTCTTCATGTGGGAGGCTCAGGTATTAAAAAAAGTCTCAGTAGCTCTCTAAAAAGTAATTGCTTTCAGATACAAACACTCAAAATTTATAAAAGATATCAACAAAGAAATGGTTGAAAAATCTGTTGCTGCTATAACGCCCAGGTATTTTACTTTAGAACAGGACACAAACAAAACTTCACACAAGTAAGATGAGATGAAATGAGGAGCTGCACTTGGATACAGGTTGCCTCACAAAAAAAAAAAAAGAAAAGCAATCTGGCTTCAACATGGCTGCTGATTGCAACCACTCAAGACGAGCCTGACGAACAGGGCTTTTCAGAAGTGTGTCAGAAGCTGAATCCTGCTCAGTGTCGCATGAAATAGTGTTAAAATAGTGGCCCATTCGTTTTTTTTTTGTTTTTTTTTCATGGAAGCCACATGAAACTGCACAGAGCAGGTGAGGACTACAGGAAGTCAAACACAAAAACTGCAGAGAGAAGCTGGCCAAATTTCAAAATAAAACACAAGCAAATATGATGCTTCTGAAATAAACCTGCTGTGTTTGCACAAAACAAAGCTGAGTTGAAGATGCAGTAATAAGGACACACACCAAGTATATTCCCAGGGTAAGCGCTCATGACAAAATGAGACACGCATTAGCAAAACACTAGTAACACCTACTGTGAGCAGGTAAAGAACAGCTGAAAATACATTCATTCAAAAGGAAAAATATCCATCCATCCATTCGCTTCCGCTTATCCTTTTCAGGGTCACGGGGGGCGCTGGAGCCTATTGCAGCTGTCATAGGGCGACAGGCAGGGTACACACTGGACAGGTTGCCAGTCTGTCGCAGGGCTAACACATTGAGACTGAGACAACCATTCGCTCTCACATTCACACCTATGGGCAATTTGGAATGATCAATTAACCTATCCCAACAAACTGCATGTCTTTGGACTGTGGGAGGAAGCCAGAGTACCCGGAGAGAACCCACGCAAACGCGAGGAGGACATGCAATCTCCACACAGAAAGATCCCGGCCTGATGGTGGAATTGAACTCAGGATCTTTTTGCTGTGCGGCAGCAGTGCTGACCACCGTGCTGCCCTCGAAAGGAAAAATATAGTTTTTAAAAAAGTTGATATTATGTTGATACGTTTGCCAACAAAGTGGTTTTCTAGCTACAGTCACATCCCTCCATCCTGTCAGTCCACCCATGGTCATACTGCTCCATACTCTTGAGCTTGAAAAAGTTCCTTTGCATACTGGTTGGCTTTTTCAGACTCATATTCATCCCACTTCATTCACCATCAAATACTTCCCCAAAACCCACAGGCAACAAACAGATACACATGAGGTGTCCTCTGGCATCGGTGCAGTGATGCACAAGATTATAATGAGGCGGATCTCTCAAAATCATCACATATGGACAGTCGTCTTAACACACAGAACCCCTCAGCATCACAATTCAGTGAAGTAGGTGAGAGTTATTTTTAACATGCACAGTGTAGTTTTTGGTGCCCAAACCTAACTAGCAAGTGAAAGCAAAAATAAAAACTGAGCATAAACAAAACTAATGAGCAAGTAAAAACATACTGAAATAATTCCCCCAAAGGAACACGAGACAGAATCCTGGCTGGCAAATTTGTGAGTTACTCCATCATCCCCCCTAGAACCCCAAAATGTGGACTTTTAAACAGAACAGATATCCCTCAGCAACCAGCATTGCTGTGGCTGGTGGTGCCAAAGGACATCTTGTGCACTTCTCTGTAGTGCCGGCTAAATCTGACATAACAGCCCTGCCAAGTCAGATAAACAGAGATGTTAAAATTATATTAAAATGTTATAAATTACAGTTAGAATGCAGTAATAAACTCAGGTTTCAACCTATGATTGCAGTTATTCCAGTATACTCAAGAACACCAGTGTAGTGAGGATAAAAAAAGAAAAAAATGGTGTAGTCAGTAACAAACCGTAACACACCATAAAAAAATAGGGCCTGTCTTACACACCAAGTCAGATGTGTTTTTCAAAAATTGCTGTGTTTTTGTTGAGCAGGTAAAATAATTTTGCCTTCCCTGAAGACCAAGGGCTCTGAGTGGTTTTTCAACACTCAATCAACAACTCGGAAAGAAGTGTCTTGATCTTTTAGTGAAGAAAGTTCTCTCTTTCTCAAAGCTTTGAGTCAGTATCCCTCCGGTCGTCTGTGTAGCCCCGGGTGATGGTAGGAGGATGGGGCTTGAAAAGCATCAAACGGCAACCCTGTGGAATTAATCAATGCAAGAGAGCAAGAGAGAGGCCGTGTCGGGGAAAAGAAGAAAGGGAGGGACAGACAGATCAGAAGAAAAGAAGTGAAGAGTGTCAGAGAACAGATAAGAGGGGAAAACGAACTGAGTGTGTGTTGTGTATATATGTTTTAAGACTGTGCAGATATCGTCCAGTCACCCCTGATATGAATTTTATGTCGTTTAATTTTAACTTTTTTTAACTTGAACATTAGTACTGTGAAATTAGGTAATATCAGTTTGTTGTCTGTGGACAGCTCTGAGCCTGTTGGAAGCTTTAAAGGAACATTTCTTCACCGAATTGCCTCAAATCCTATTAAGGCAGCAGATCAATCCTCGACTCCTCCAGCCCGCGTGCCCAAGTGTCCTTGAGCAACATGCTGAACCCTGTAATTCTCCCAGTGTATCTACTGGAGTGTTTGAATGTTGTTATTGTGTGTGGAAGTGCTTAGGCAAAGAGAAAAGAGCTGTGTGTGATCGGTTTAATAAGATTTGCAGTAGAAGCACTTTGAGTGATCAGACGAGATGAACGCAGCCACATACAGTGCTTTGAGAACATATTTGCCCTTTTTCTGATGTTTTAGTATTTTTGCAAATTTGTCACACGTTTATGTTTCAGGTCATCAAAAAATTGTGAATTTATCTCCATTACTTTACGTAAATAAAAAAGTTTTAAATAATGATTTGGAAGGTTTGGAAAAAAAAGGTTATCCAAACCAACATGGCCACCCTTGTCAGCAAGAATTGCAACCAAGTGTGAGTCTTTCAGATCATGATGTGAGAATTTTGGCCTGCCCACTTTTTTTCCCCCTCAGAACTATTTTAATTCAGCCACATCAGAAGCTTTTCCCACAGTTTAAGGCAGCGGTGCCCAACCCCTGGGCCATGGACCCGTTTGGTACCAGGCCGGGAAAGTTGAGGCTCGGGTGTAAAATTTATGGTATCGTTAACTCAGTTTCTCTGGGTCTTTTACTGTGTTGTAGTTGTGTATCTTATTTTTAAAGAAATAATTACGCATTACCATAGCGACCAGGGAGCATTAAGGGGCAGAGAGGAGGATGTTACTCTCGCATTTCAGGAGGACGCTGCTAATAAAGTTACTCAAACACCACAGTTTTTGTCTTGGTCGTATCATTTTATTTTCTTGTATTTATCTGCGACACCTTAAAGGCCCGTCCGTGAAAATATTGTCTGACATTCAACCGGTCCGTGGCGCAAAAAAGGTTGGGAACCGCTGGTTTAAGGTCATGCCAAAGCATCTCAACTGAGTTTAGGTCCAGACTTTGACCCCGTCACTCTAAAACCATCACACTACCACGTCCATGTTTGACTGTAGGTATGAGGTTCTTTTTATTAAATGCTGTTTTTTTTATGCCAAATATAATCTGACCTTTTGATTCCTTCCCAAAAGTTTAACTTCGGTCTCATCCACAGAATATTTTCTCATAAGTCTTGGTGATCATCAAGATGTGATTGAGAAGATGTGATGAACACATTCACAATCATGAACACTGGCTTTAAATGAGGCTTGACATTCTTTAGATGTTGTTCTTGGTTCTTTTGTCACCTCCTCAATGACCCGTTGATGTGCTATGGAGTGATTTTGGTAGCCTGTGAAGATTCACCACACTTCCCGATTGTGGCTCAAAGAGTTGGCAGTTCGTCTTGTAATCGGAAGGTTGCCAGTTCGAGCCCCGGCTCCAACAGTCTCGGTCGTTGTGTCCTTGGGCAAGACACTTCACCTGTTGCCTACACGGGTGGTCAGAGGGACCAGTGGTGCCAGTGTCTGGCAGCCTCGCCTCTGTCAGGGCGCCCCAGGGCAGCTGTGGCTACAATGTAGCTTGCCATCACAAGTGTGTGTGAATGGGTGGATGACTGTAATGTAAAGCGCTTTGGGGTCCATAGGGACTAGTGAAGCGCTATATAAATACAGACCATTTACCATTTCTCCATTTGTGGATAACGGCTCTCATTGTGGTTTGTTGGAGCCTTCCCAGGCCGAAAGATGTCAACGACTGTGTTTCTCAGATGTTTCTTTAGATTGTTTGATGCTTTTTTTGAGAACTTTCAGCCTAATTCATTTTTTCAGACGGGTTCTATTTAAGTGTTTTGTTTTGTTTTTTTTGATTCAACAGGTGGTGAAATTGAACACAGATGAACCACTAAATGATAATTTAATGTTTTTAAATGAAATCATCATTTTTTTATTTACTTGGGTTGTCTGTGTCTAGTATTAAAATGTGTTTGATGATCTGAAACATGTAGGTGTGACATATAAGCAACAAACGAATGAAAAATGTATTGAGTTGATAAAACGAGTCCATTTGCTGGTGGCTTGACAAAGTAAGACTGTTAAAACGTCATATCAAGAACAAAAAAAATGAACAGCTCACACATATCTATGTCATCTTAAATCACATCCAACTAGTTAAAAGTCCCATTAAAATGTGTAATTACACACGGAAAAGGAAAAATCTGATGGAGAACACAAAGTAATAGAGAGCTACATAGGAGTATACTTATGAATATAGTTTTGATTCCATGCGAGGCTGATGGTTTAAATAGCTCTTCCTTATGCCAAGTTGTTTTATTCAAGTGTGGGAAATTTTCTCTATTTAAGGACCATTGCCTTTGTTCCTACCTCAGCTCACTTATTTTGCAGTTCTGCAGCTTTTTTCCCCTCTTTGATAGCAAAGGAACCTCCTGATGTCAGATTACGCTCGGCTCATTAACCACCAGAGAGAAGAAAAAAACATCTGGCGTGACTTGAAAAGAGTGGATACAACAGTGTAAAATTTCTCAGTATTTTCACAGTATTGTTGAAACAGTCAGAGGAAGTGCTAAATTCCTTTGTACATGGTCTTCTAAAGCAAATGAACTAAAGCACATGAGACAAAAACTTTTGAGGGTCTTTAATGAACAGTGAAGGGGATTCATGTACGCCCATATTGCAAAAGAAGTCATAATTAATCAAAGCAGTGCTGTTGTGTTTACTGTGCTGGAACAGTTTGAACTGTAAATATTTTCCCCATTGTAATGTGAAGTCAACAAACAAATCCAGATATTTAAATTAAAGATCTGATGGCAGCGCTCGACTGTCATTTTCTGTACCTTTTTACGTTTCACAGTTGTTTTATCTTTGCATGAAAGTATTTATTTACTACAGCACTTTTTGAGTCTGCAGATGAGTTTTTATGAGTTTTCCAGTAAGAACACTGCACCAGGACTAATGTATGAAAATCTATTTCTGCAGTGTTTGCTGAGATAAAACCTGCTGGTCTCCTTCAGACATTCATGATGTCAGTTTGGGTGATTCCTCTGAATTTTTTAACTGATTTGTGCAAGCAACAGGGGGGAAAAAAGCATCATGGGACTTGTCAAGGAACAATTATTTTCTATTTTCATTAATTACATAAATTAATTAATCATTTGGTGCCACAGACAGGACAAAACTGAAGAAATGTTGAATTATCATATACGTTTTTTGTTAATCAATAAATGACACTGAATTAGAGAGTGTTACAGTAGTTTACATTAGTGAGAATTACATTATTAGATAGCAAGTTCATTTTGTTCAACCAAAATTGAAATTCATCCCTTGTTATAGCACCACAGAGTGTCCTGTGTTGCACATCTCAATGGTGTCGTTGTTTTTTTCCACTGATTGCTGCTTTAGATGCAAAAGGTCCAAAGCATTGTTCCAACAAAGCAAGGGTGTGTTCAGATTAGTGCCGTGGGTATATACATAGATGTCCTTGATGATTCTTATTCGGAGGTGCAAAGAACAAATGTGTACTTTAATGTTGGGGAGGAGCTAGAAGAGCCAGGCCAGACTGTGAACAACACACAAGGGGACGGCTTTCGGGGGGGCTTTATGGGACACAGAAGCCGCAAGAGCTGCTGATTTACACCTTCGGTGCACTTTGGGAAGTGCAGTGCAGATACAAAACAACAGAGACAAACACACAGAGGAATGCACCACATGCAGGGGAAGACATAAAAAAGGGAAAAAAACATAAATTTACCACTTTTAATGCTTGTAGAAGGATGACGAATCTGCAGCATGTTGAAGAACTTTAGAGAGGACAACAGTTTAGACACAAACACACGCACACACTGGCTCTGCGCACCATCTCAGCCTTCTGGCTCAATATGTACGCCCAACAATTGGTGTCAGGAGTAATAAAAGGCAGAGTCAAAGAAATGATTATCTACCATTGAACTCACAGCGGGAGAGCGGTGTTTGTCTAGATTCTCTCTTTTACCTTCCTGTTGGAATAGATCTCCTAGAAGAGAGGGAGTGTGGCAAAAACCATTACTGCCTTCTCTCACTACCTGGGTTTTATTATATGATAGGTCATTTTATAGCTTTGCAAAGCCTTTCTTATTGCCACTGGTAATATACTGCCTGTAGCTGGTACATACCAATATACCATCTAGTTATTGATATATATAGTCCACTAATTAGACACACAAACAAATCTCACAGAGATTTACAGGAAATAAAAATGGTCAGTTTTCTTGTGTCGCATAGAGTAAAGATAGAACTAAAACTCTGTTCTGTCAAATCAAAAGAATTTTGGAGACTTTTGCAACAAAAAAACTCAAAGAATCGTTACAGAACTGAACAAAGTCCTTGGCTTTTGCAAGTTAAGAAACCAGGCTTAAGCCTTGACATATTCATTTTTACTTTTCTTTTTGGACAAGCTGGGTTCAAGTAAAAACCCGCTCGTCAAGAATGTAAATGCAGAATGATTCATTTATTTTGGGATTTGCGATTTATTTATAGTGATTTATTTTAAAGGCAATTTGTGTGCGGTGTTTTTTTCTTGTGTTACCTTTTTTTTAATCTTTAGCTTTCATGTTTACTGTGCTGTGACTTCAAGTTGGAAATTATATTCGATGGCATAATGATGCCAATTCTTTGCAGATGTAAAATCTATTTTCATATACCCAATTAGGACTAACCAACACATGGTCGTATGGTGGTTAGTGCTGTTGCCTCACAGCATGAAGGTGCTGGGATCAAATCCACCAGCTGGCTGGGGTTGTCTGTGTGGCGCTTGTATTGTCTCCCTGAGCCCGTATGGGTTCTCCTCAGGCACTCTGGCTTCCTCCCACATTCGTGGATGTTAGGTTAATTGGTATTTTTAAATTGGCTGTAGGTATAAGTGCACTGTAAACCCCACCTCCTGCCTCATGACACCTGGGACAAGTGCCAGGCGCCTTACGACCCTGAACTGGATAAGCCGAAGGAAAAACTTGGATGATACTCAATTAAAATGCATTCATTTATTTGATTATAGTGCAAAAAATGCCACTGTTCTTTGTAAGGCAATTTTTATTTTCACAGATAAAAAAAAAGATACGTACACTTATCATAAAGCGTGTGAATTAAACAATAAACTATAAAATCAGGAAGGGGGCAACAACCATTTCATGAAGCACCGTAAGCTTTTTAACTTCCCCTTCCTTTGTAAGTCTCTCTCAATGAAAGTACTAACCAGACCCTGCTTAGCTTAGATCAGATGTGGTGAAGTGTGTTCAGGGTGGTATCACCACTGCATTCTCATTAGTTTTTTTTTTATGCTCCGTCAACCAGTTTTTACAATTTAATGCTTTTATCTCACACTGTGGTGCAAGTAAAACTTTCGCAGTATACCAAAGAAATGTTTCAGGCCTTTTTGATGAACATGGTTTTGTACTAAAAGTTTTTAAGAGCTAAAAAAAAAAACAACAACAAAAAAGTTTAATTGCTCTGTAAAAAAAAAAAAAAAAAAAGAAAAGAAAAAGGATTATGCCAACGTCATGCGCAGATTTAAATACCCACGCCTCCTCTGCAACTCAATCCACATCCTTGCTTCATTACAGCTACTATCTGTTATGACAGTTGTTAATGTAGCAAGCGAGAGCGCCAAAGAAATCCTACTGTGTTTAGAAAATTCTTCTGTGTTAGTGGAAAAAGTCATTTGTGGTTTACAGATAACCAAGAACAGAAGAACACACAAAAGTAATAATTACTTTGAGGCACCGAAAAGATTCTTTAGAAATGTTTCTTTCTCAGTGTTATACTGATGTGTTTGCTCTAATAATGTGAACATGAAACATATTGTCAAAAACATTATTGTTTTTAGTCATGCTTAATATTTAGTAGTAAATGCACTGAGACAACTGAGCTGCTTATATGGCTAAAATAAAAAACTAAAAATACAGAAAACGTTAGAAAGCAGTGTTTTAGTGAAGGAACCATATAAAGCTAATCACTCATTTGCGCTCCATTAATCATAACTGATAATAAAGGTTGCTAGAAAACACCGACACATGTTTTCTGTCTTATCATTGAGCTTATCAACAAACTGCATTTTCAATCTGGACTCCACCTGTCTATAAAAGTGCAACAGGAAAACCGCACAATGCATGCGTGTTCAGTAATATGTACGGGTCGATGCCACCCCAGACCCCCCTTCAGCACCACTTCTGTTTTTGATCCATTTGAACCAGATGACAGTTTCCCAGCAAGCTGAAACTCACTGTAAGCATCTGCAGAAGGAGATCTCATTTGTCTGTTTAATTCTGTATGCCATTTGCAGATTTTATTCACAGAATAGAAAACTAATGAAATATCTTCCCCCTATGATAATAAAAACACTGGAATAAATCATATCTCTACATATCCATCTGGCCATCTGTTCTTTGCCTAGGTCAAAAACTGCACATCCCACTTGGTTGAAACTTTGTTTGAGCATGTTTGGGCCCACAGTAAGCCCAGCGCTGAGTCTGAGGTTAGTTGGGTGAAGAATTCTCATATTTTGGCCAAATATTGTTTTCTGTTACCATTGTTACCCTCAAGGCCTACAGGGAGGGCAATATAGCCTAAAAGTTATGTCGTTAAATGTAAAGAAAATTGGTATTTACAATTATATTTATGAATTTGTATTGTATTTATGATCTAGGAAAACATTTCTGGACATTTTATCAGTAAATATAGCTTGCACGCAGCAGCATATATTAGTGCAAAGAAAACAACGCTTTTCATCTTTCATTCCCAGTGAGCTACTGTCATGATGACACACTGCTTTTCCCTGGAAATTAAAAGTAAAAATGTGACATATAGTCTTTAACGCTTTAGTTTGAGATTAAGTAACATTTACATCATTTTGAATACACTTCATGAATGTATTTTGAAAACAATAAATATATAAAAAAGTGACAGATGACTTGTTAATCTGTCACTCTTGTCTAAAACTATAACCAATTCTCATGAAAATATTTGGACATGTTTTTTTGAGTTAACTTTGAATTATTTTTGTCTTTGATTTTCTGTGATAAATGACATAAATAATTTGTCGCCCACACTGCTTGGATAAGTGATTCTTGAGAGAGCTGCAACCCACGGTCTGCTTGTTCTGCACAGCCGTGCTTTGAACAGACACAATCACACACCTGCATTCAGCGAGTGCATCCTCCGAGATGTCCTCTTTTCAAAACAGTAACTTTCTGATTGCTTACTCACAGCGCATTTCTGGATAAATGTAGCTTGGGTTACAGTCTCACGACCTGGCTCTGCACTAGTATCTCAAATGGGATAAAACCCATAACAATACATCTGGCATGCGAGATCATGCTCCCATTCACACGATCGCATTTATGTCTTTATATAATATACAAAGCAGAAAAATTGGGTTTTCTTTTTGAAACAAAAGATGCATTCACTGACATCCAAATAATAATTAACTTTTAATTAAAAAATAACAATCATCTTAAATCGTGTATACTCTCAGTAGGTCGGTTGAGTAAAACCTGGGTCTAATGTGCTGGTGTGACCTTTTACATTATTACAAACTGATAGCTCCCGGGATACTTGAGGCAAAGTTTTTTTTTTTATTGATGGGACAAATATGATAATGCCACAGAGAGAAGCTGGATAATTGGTAGAAAATACAGCTCGCTATACGGTATGAGAGAGAACGAGGGCCGAGGGAGCTTGTTGTGTATGCATGGCCGGTGGTGTCTAATACTGTATACGCTCTCCCCATTTCAATTCAGTGTTTTACATTCGAGTCGGGAAATGAGTCCAACATCACATTAATTACAGAAAACACAGCCATATTCTCTATTTCTTTATGTGTGTGTGTGTGTGTGTGTACTTGTAACTGCATTTAGAGAATTTGACAAAATAATGTGCAACTCTGCAACATCTCTAAGCTAATTAGTGCAGGGATTTCTATTGAAAACGCTGACCGCAGCAGACAAGCACTTGTTTATGAAATCAACTTTTTTCGATAAATGCTGAGCAATACTATCTGTGTCCCTGCTCTGCCTGTACAGCTTTGATCCTGATTATGTAGTACGCCAGCATGAATGCCCTGCCATTGCTCTCTGATGAAACCCAGCAAGACAAAATCTTGTTCCTTTTTCCCAGTTAGAACAGGGGTCGACCTGGGCTGCAGGCAATAAGACCTGAATAAATCTGCTGTGCCTGCACAGGCATCACTAACTCTACCATACAGACAGATTCTTAGATACTAAAACGAATGTTCCTTGAACTAATGACTCATGTTTTTGTTGAATTTTGGTTGAATCATTCAAGCTCCTCTGAGAATTAAACTCATCACTCACTACTGGTTCATAATGGCCTAATGGAGTATCTATATTCTTTATCTTTATAAAAATTTGTTTATGACTGCCTGCCTTTTTTCCCCATCATTTTGCACCCCTTAACCTAGTGTATAAAATTAACCCAAGTTATACTACAATGATACTTTGCTGTCATGCTGAAACTAAGTATAGTCATATCCTAAAAGATAATATGAAACATGTTGAGGCCAAGGATCTTAGCAGGAAAAAAAAACTGTTTTAAGGGCCCCATTATTCTCTGTACTCCCATTAAGCTTATGATTGTTACAGTTGTTACCCCTAGATTTAATTTAAACCACAGTAGTTCTATTCCGAAATGTTTACAGTCACTGGTTTAATATTATGTATGATATAAAGGTAAATTGACTGGTACTTGACCATACTTGTACCATTGCATCGGGCCAATTTGGGGTCTTGCCCGGGGACACTCCAGTATGAAGAGCCAAAATATAACAAGGAGACTTGTCTTGGTCAAGGAGATGAACTTTTTAATAGTTGAGCACTGTTTTATAATTCATAGCAAATCATTCTGGAGACTCCTTAGCAATGGGTCATGGGGTCTCCAGACAATACTTTTAGAAATGCTCGAAATGAGTAAAATGGGCTAAAGCTGGTGTAACCCAGCTCAGAACAGAGGCATTTAAACATGTTGCTGGGATTTTATTTGCAATCTTTACTGAAAACATAAATACAAACACATTCATACTCACAATCAAAATGACACCAGGTTGCTTCTTCTGGCAAATTATTATAACTGGTTTTCATAGTTTTTATTACATAAGAATTAGAGGTTTTTTAAGACAGTCATTTCATTAAACACCTCACAAAATATATTTTTGTATTTTGTATTTATAAAGTACTTTACAACAGAAGGTTGCAAGTGTTTATGTCTAATGTTCACATCTAATCTAAATGTAATAATCATTACAGGAGTAATGAGATATAGCTACCTACAGACATTTTAACACAACATGACTATTAATATTTATCATAGCTATTCCTTCATGTTGAGTTGAGTTCTAGAAGTATTATTAATCACTTCTACTTTAATACTCATATGGACCCAAATTACTGACTTTTATTCAAACCAATCAAAAACCAAACCCATTTTCAAACATGCACTGCAGTTTCAAACTCTAAAAACTATGACCCAGCAAAAATCTGGCCTTTAACATGTCATTTTCCTGTTACAAAGTCTGTGTGATGTCACGTTGTGCCAGGGTGTGAATAGCATAAAACCTTCACTGTTAGCAAGTGTGCATCAAATCCTTTGCTTCCTGCACACTCTGTGCAGATAGCTCCCTCACCTAAATCTCACGGCCTAAAGCCAGAAGTGTAAATCTGTCTGAGGTGTCTGGACTATTAAGTCCTGCATGCAAAATGCAATGTCATGCAACATACTTACTTGGTAATTTACTCAAATAATAATAATATTTATAATTATAATAATAATGCAATATGTTACTCATTTTCTCCCCCTAGGAAGTAGGTTGTGACAGTACTCCTACCATTACTTTTGTGTTACACATTTGAAAAAAGGCCCGATGTGAATGGTTACATAATTGACAAAGCAATTGACAATATAAACCACATATGTGCTTACTACCCGACACAAATCCTGATATGCTTTCATTTTTATTTATTATCTAATTTATTACCGTGTCTTTTTCATATCTCCTTGGACATATGACTCTGAGTCATTTGTTGACTCCTCTTTGACAGGTGATAATAAATGACTTCAAGTCGTGTTTCTCAGGGTGTGCTGTGTTTGTATAAATGAGCTTACCAGTCCAGAGAGTGAGCCTGGGAAGGGAAACAGGAAAAAAAGCATGACATACTGTACCACAGAGAAAGCTAACACCAGATGCCTGAGGTCTCTTCCTGTTATAAGGGAGTTTTTCCGTTCCACTGTTGCAAGAGTACTTGCGGATAAGGGATCATCTGAATGTTGGGGCTGTCTCTGTTTTCTCTGTATTATTGTAGTACCTTCACCTTACGATATAAAGTGCCTAGAGGTAGCTGTTGTCATTTGGCACCAAATAAATGAAAGTGAAATAAAATTTATACTGGTTCGACATGAAGCGATAGGAAGCTCTTTCTAATTAGAAACTAAAAGCACAATAAGTAGCTCTAGCTCTAGAAAACAAAGCAAACGTGTCAGTCACCTCTTACACAGTGTGCTTGAAATGATGACTCCCAGACTAATAAAGGCTCACCGATTTCTGAGCAAATTTTTGAGAAGTGAAACCTGAGCATGTGTGCAAGATCTCATTTGAAAGATTTCTGAAAAAGTGGCCTCCATACTCAAGCCCACTGAGAATTTCATGTGAGGAAAGTCTATGAATTCAGCAGAGGAATGCATTTTTACTGAAAATGGGAGTGACACTGTGCCATGAGAATTATTCCGGCACATGAATCCCCATGTACTGCTAAAAGGATTATCTATGACTACTGCAACACGTACTGTACTACAGCTTCTAGGGATGGAAAAGGAAAGTCTGTATTTGCTTGTCTGTGTGTCTGTTCACACATATCTTTAAATAAAAAGGGTTTTCATGCAGTAGGGTGTTAATCTGGAAGTTTAATTCACGAATGTTTCTATAAAAACAAAATAACAAAAGCATAACAGAATGGAAAAAGAAAGAGTTGATATTTCCCCTAAACTACGGTAAACCATTTAAACATCTTTCAGATTATGCATACTGGGTCCACATTTCATAATTAACAAAGGTGATTAATAACACAGAATGTGCAGTAAGAGCTGACAAATCTGACTAGAGATGATGAGTCTTTTGGGGCGAGAAAGGTAAAGTAAAGCCCAACCAATGCAATATTCTCTGATGTTATTTATTCACATTTTACAATTTGAGTTTTAAATGTAATTTTTTCCCCATGCACTTGGCTTAAGAGGCCACAACTGTGGCTATAGCCCATTTTCAATGTCAAAGCGGTGGAGATACAAACACATATGCTCACAGAGGGGAAATTACCCATTGTAATTTTCTGTAAAAAGTAGGTTATCTTATATTGGGTTGTCTTCTGAAACACAGGTAGAAATAATCTTAGATTTTATTTATTTGGAGTGGATCTTTGAAGAAAAAAGAGGCAAATTAATAGCTGTCACAGAAGGTGCTTTCTCTTTGCTTCCCACGTGTGTTATTCAGCAATAATGAGTCATCTACAACCCAGTTTTCAAAGAAACTCGAATGATGTGTAAGCATTTAAAGGTAAAACTTTTAAATTTGATCGCACTGTATCAAAAGAGTTGCATGTTTACACTGTGCTGCACCACCTCTTCATCTAACAACTCTAATTGTTGTAGTTTTAAAAGTGAACGGTTTTCTTCCTGGATAAGGGATTTCGGTTATTTAGAAGTTCAGGGCCCACGTTGATTTATTTTTCCCATTTTAACATATCTATATTTTCAGTGGGTGACGAGTTTGGACTGCATAGGGGCCAATTTAGTACCCAGACGCTTTTTATTATGGAACCAGGCTGTTCTACTGTTGGAATATATGCAAAATGTGAGTTCCAATTATCTTAGTCTGCATACGGTCATGTAGACTGGAAGCACTGTCCTGCTGCATGACCCAATTTTGGAGAAGCTTTAGCTTTTGGACATTTCACTCTCGATTATTATGGAATGCAGACGAGTTCATGGTTGATCTCAAAGTAGCCCCAGTCCTGTGGCTGGAAAACAAGACAAAATCATAACCCTTCCACCACCATACTAACCAGTTGGCATGCATTTGTGCTGTTTTGATCACCACACATGGTATTGTGTATAACAGACCTTTGTTCCACAAGTCATTCTGCCATGCTGCACTTTTTAGAGTTTTTTTTTTTTTCCCGGCAACCATTTCAAACAAATTTTACCTGTTCAGTCTTTTTAATTATTTTACTGCCATAATCTTTAATACATACACTGTACAGTCTGCGATGGAGCTTTTTATTTTTACACTTTCTCTGAGCTTCACACGGTGTCTGATTTTGGGATTCATTTGCTGTAACGTTTACTCCAAGGAAGGTTGATGTCATGGTGCTGGTTCATTGAACCAGCGTTTTGTGTTTGTCATTATGGTTATTATTATTATCTGATTTCATGTTTAATTTCTTCATGGGTATCTTTATTAGTCTGTAGGTTTCATTCTCAGGGTTTCCAGTTCTAAGGTTTATTTCCCGTGTCGTCCCCCTGGTGCTCTGTTCGTGTCCCTGAATTTGTGCTTGTGAATTTCCTGTTTTACTTTGAAGGTCTGTCTCCCATGTCTTATTAGGTTCAGCTGTGTCTTCCTCCTGTGTGCCATTTCCTCATTACCTCACGTGTGTATATACAGTTTAGGTTTTGTTAGCTCCCCGTTCTGCACTTCCTGTTTTTACCACTTTGCCTTTTCTATAGATAGAGCTCACTCGTATAAGTCTATGCCTGCATCTTGGGTCCTCTTTCTCTAACACCACACAGCTTGCCCCGCAAACAATGACAGTTGTGGCATTGTGTTACAGACCAGCAGACTGCCAAACCTTCAGCTTTTATAGCCATGTATACTTATAGGTAGCATTTATTACTGTAAAGAGGGATTGTTCCTGACACTAAGTTGATGACTTCAGAATACTTCCAAAATATAGTCCCTTGTTTTTACAAAAACCTGAAGCAACTGAGAGATTGGGAAGAGGATAAAACAAATTCCATTGAAATTCATGTCATGCGTTTGACTTTTTAGAAGATTCACTCTGTAGACTTTTGAATCGCGAGAAAAATTGGCTCCACACTGAAGACCTTATCAGAAAGGACACGGAGACCTACACCTGCCAATCATCATGTCTGAAAATTTGCTTGTGTACGGCTCTGCGGGCCAGCTGGCTGATGCACGGAGACAAATGTGTGACAGAAATGTATCTTATCATATAAAGTAATGTTGCTTTAAGTAAATGTAAATGGTGATTGTAATCTCCATGTTTGTTTCTGCTTATGCAAAAAAAGGGGAGAAACAAACTTGGAAGGAAAACGGTGCATGGTGTTACACCAGCATGGTGCTTAGATGATTTTTTTTTTTTTAATATTAAACTGTTTCAGTAAAACTGAGTGTAAAGTTTTTGTTAGAAATTAACTATGTTACACTCTGATAATTATCACACGCAAAATGTGCTCATAATGACATCTGACTTATTGTGCTACCAACCTAACTGGCTTTATTTATTTCAACAATCTTATGCAGCATGTGATATTTTTTATCAAAATTCTGTTTTTCAAAGCAAATGTTTGATCTGCATTTGTAATTCAAATATATTTATGAGGTAATTTACATAGTAATTGCTCCTTTTCTCAGGTCTATATCATCAGCTTCTATCAAAGACTCCCCCTATATAATTAAATTTCAGTTTCCTAAAAAATGTGAGTCCAAAAAAATGTAACTTGAACAAACAAACAAAATATTTGCATCGACTGGTGTGTAAAGGCCTTTACTCTTTGGTTAGAACAGGTTTCAGCAGAATATATGTCAAGTGCCATTCAGCCGACACAAATATAGGACTAAAAGTAGACTCAATAGGCAGTAGCTTCTTTAGCGCAAAACGCAGGAATTACTGCAGTCAGGGTGGCAAAGGGAGTGAGCGTTACAGGAGTGCAGTCCACTGCAACAGAGAAACATGAGTTATACAATAAAAAGATATGAAACAACTGGTGAGTATATTGTTCAGCCAGGAGTGAGAAGTGGTTTGCTAACTTGGAGGAAGTGGCGAGTTGAGGTTCCAGAGGGGGGAGCTTTGCCAGTTAAGTGTCAGAGAGCATGACAGAGCAGAAAAAACAAGATGTCTGACTTTTCCTTTTTCTTCCAGGATCGGGAGGGCAGGGGCATCAGGGCAAGCACGTGAGATATTGGACCTTCTTCCTTGTTTTTACAAAACCCAGGAAGGATGGGCAGCAGAAGCCAGTGAGTGCACTGAAAGGTAGAGAAGACCAGCATCAGTTAAACCAAGAGAGCGTGAATGTCAATCTAAGGTGCAGACGACTGGAGACACAAGGAGCGCAAGGTTAACACGAGAAGTATCAAAACGAGGTAAACTGGAACTCCGCCCAGAGGCAAAACCAGAGCTTCAGGAACAGAAGTAGAAAAATACACCAAACTCTGGCACTCAGGCAGATCATGAGGCATGAAGTCACATGAACGCTTTATTAGGATTCATGGACGTACTGAAGGAGGACATGCAGGGTTGGTGTGACAGAGGAGGATGCTGGGATTAGGGTGAGATGGAGACAGATCATTCCCTGTGGCAACTCCTAAAAGAAAGAAGTGAAAAGAAGAAGAGTTTAAGATGATTTGAGCTTTGTGACATGGTGCGCTATCCAGCCAGAAGCAGTCATCAAAAGATGGGTACACTGTGGCCAATAAAGGATAGGCAGTGTCAGCAACAATATTCAGGTAGGCTGTTGTGTTTAAACAATGTTCATTTGGTATTAATGAGTCCAAAGTGTGCCAAGAAAATATCTCCCACACCATTACATCACCAGCAGCTTGATCTATTGACACAAGGCAGGATGGATACATGCTTTCATGTTGTTTAGGCCAAATTTTTACCCTACCATCTGAATGTTTTGTGAGAAATCAGGACTCATCAGATCACACGTTCTACAATCTGTCAAATATTGGTGAGTGTGGCGGGCGTGGCCTGCGGTGGCGTGCGGGGATGGGCGGACGCACCTGCACGCCATCTGCAATCATGCCCGCCGCCTTTATTAGTTGCATTGGGTCCTGTGGGGTTGTTGTTGGGTGTTATGTGGAGCGGGCAGCGGGAGAGCTGCCGCTCACTGTGTACGGCAACCGTGTCTACGTGTGTTATGTGATGAATAAAGATGTGTAAAACTGTGAAAGTGTCGCCGGGTCTGCCGTGGTCTGTCACAGTGAGCTTGTAGGAATTGTAGCCTGCAGTTTTTTGTTGATACGTGTGGCACCCACTGTCATCTTCTGATACTGTAGACCATCTGCTTCAAGGCTTCATCTGCTGTGCATTCAGAGATGCTCGTCTGCATAACGGAGAGTTACTTGAACTACTGTTGCCTTCCTATCAGCGTGAAGCAGTGTGGCCAGTCTAGTCTCTCACCTCTAACATCAACAAGGCATTTTCACCCACAGAGCTGCTGCTGACTGGATATTTTATTTTATTCAGACCATTGGGGATGGGTGTGTTGGAAAATCCCAAGAGAACATAAGATTCTGACCAGTTGATCTGGGAAAGTCAACCAATGCCACATTCTCAGTCACTTAAATCACCTTTCTTCCCCATTCTGATGCCTGGTTTGAACTGTCCTCATGCCTAAATGCCTAAATTAAGTTACATGTTCAGAGCAGACACACACAGTCAGAGGTAAGAATACTAGAATTCAACTGAATCCTAATGGCTGAAAGCTTAGAAGATTTTGATCTAAAGACTGAAGTTGAAATCACAGAGAAAAGCAGATGACATGTAAGCACTGAAGTCACCTGAAACATCAAAGATGTAACTGAAGATTTAGAGATAAAAGTAGGTGAAACAACCGCACCACTGTGATACACCAGTACTGTTTGTTATATAAACTATGCAGAGAAAGGTTTCTGAAAGGTTTTGTCTGAGCAGCATCCACAGTTCAGCTGTAAAATTTAATATAATGGAGAACAAAGATTGGCGCAGAGCCATTGCGGGGTGGGGGTGGGGGGGGGGGGGTCTATGA
>VUQR01027817.1:0-12196 GCA_015108515.1 Hemichromis elongatus
CTACTCCATCAGAGGTCGATTATCTTGTTAATAGTTTTACCTCCTCGCTACGTACGACTCTGGATACTGTAGCTCCTGTGAAAATCAAGGCCTCAAACCAGAAGTACTTGACTCCGTGGTATAATTCTCAAACACGTAGCCTAAAGCAGATAACCCGTAAGCTGGAGAGGAAATGGCGTGTCACAAATTTAGAAGATCATCATTTAGCCTGGAGAAATAGTTTGCTGCTTTATAAGAAAGCCCTCCGTAAAGCTAGAACATCTTACTATTCCTCACTGATTGAAGAAAATAAGAACAACCCTAGGTTTCTCTTCAGCACTGTAGCCAGGCTGACCAAAAGTCAGAGCGCTGTTGAGCCAACTATTCCTTTAGCGTTAACTAGTAATGAATTCTTGAACTTCTTTACAAATAAAATTTTAACCATTAGAGAAAAAATTACCCATAATCATCTCACAGATGTCTCTCATCTCACAGGCCCATCCAAAGGCCTAATTATAATAACAATCAAATATTACTTCAAATGTATTTCATGGATATTTAATATTTAAACTTCCATTGATTTTCCCACTAGTTCATGACAGTGAACCAGCATGCACAAAAGCACCGCTTCGCTTATTTGGGATTCAACCATCATTACTGTACATGCCAAGTCAGAATGCTGAATATAGTCAAGGTTTATCCAAGACATGTCCTGGATTGTGTAATAGAGTCCCAACTTTCCCTTCACACTTTTGTTTTTAACACTGAGAAACAGAGAAAAAAATTGAATTTGAGAAAAATTTATATGACTGTCACTCTATCATAATTTTCAGTCTTTCACCCAGAGTAGAAAGTGTTTTGTTTGAGTTGTTGCACTTTTAGACAGGTGTGTTGACACTTTAATATGTACTTGGATGTCCTCTAACTTCAGATGTCAATATCAGACTGCAGTTTGGCAGATGAAGGATATTATGCTCCACGCCTGAAAAAATCTGAATCAATTTGAACCACAGGTGTCGAACTCCAGGCCTCGAGGGCCGGTGTCCTGCAGGTTTTAGATGTGTCCTTGATCCAACACAGCTGATTCAACTGGCTAAATGACCTCCTCAACATGTCTTGAAGTTCTCCAGAGGCCTGGTAATGAACTATTTGATTCAGGTGTGTTGACCTAGGGTGATATCTAAAACCTGCAGGACACCGGCCCTCGAGGCCTGGAGTTCGACATCAATAAATTTGGGGATATTTTTATTCACTTAAGTTGATGAGAGGATACAATTTAGCAGGTACTTGACTAAAATCTATTGGTGTTACCTGGCTACATATGAAATCGATGTGTAAAATACAATTTGTATATAATAACTGTATATTTTTGTGTTGATTATATTATAATAATAATAATATGAAGAACTTTATTAATTCCTTACATGCAGACTAAAGAGGTCTTATTCAAATTAAAGGTCCATTTTAAGCTGGCTAGTTACCAGTTTATTGTCCTAAAGTGTGTTTTAGATCTTTTGCAACCAGGGAAAATATCAGCTGATCTGCTCTCTTTTTTATAAATGGAAACAAATTTTAAAAGCTAATTAAAAAGGAAAAAAACCTTCTTCTCTAAATAGAAACTAAATATGTTTCCAGTACCAAATATCTTGTCTCCTGGCTACAAACTGTGCGTGTTGTACACATACATGCATTTATAAAGATTAGACGTGACATGCCATTAAGTCACCAAGCAGTTGCTTTTTGATTGTTCAATAGATTTATTTAAGAGTGTACAGTTGTGAAAGAGTTACTTGAAATGTGCTTTACATTTCAGCATTCGTATTTACTATAATAAACAAAAAAAACATGTTTGCAGTGATGGAAGAATATGCTAAATATAGCATAACGCACGCCTACAGGGATCATTGAACTGCGCGTACTGCAGAATCTTCATTGATACCAGAACAAACTGTGCACTTTAGAGCTTGTTCTTGCAACGTAGCAATTAGAGCAATAACAAATCAGAATAACATAATAGCCAACCTATCCAATCACACCCTTGGTAGGTTGCCAGTCAATGGTAGGGTGCAGAGTTAAAAGTGCTTTAGATGAAACGTCAAATCTGACATCAAAATATAATGACACAGCATTCATCCATATTTAAAATTTTCCATGTTTGTATGCACACCTCAGTTTGTTTACCATCCTGTGGACATGGTGTGCTTGCCTTTGCCAGTGTTTTTAGTCTACCTGTGTGTCAGTTGTGGTCCAGCAGCCCCAGTGGGGTGTGTACACTAAATGGGTGAGGAGTGCGTTGGCCCCTTCTCTTCATCAAAGGCAGCATTGACTAGAAGCATAAGGGCGTCTCTGTGGCCAGTCATCCTTGGACAGCTGACAATGGCCTGGGCATGGGAGACCTGGCTGAAAGCAATCAACAACTGCAGGAAAATGCTTCACTGCTGGTGGAATGTGTGTGAAGTCAGACCTCAACAACCCACGGCCTTTACTCTTGACCGATCATGAGCAAACGGCTTTAGTTTGCCTCGAAGCTCTTCTAATTAATTATGTACACAGCACTGCATTTTATGTGCTTGAATGTGCTCTTTACGTGCATGTGCGTGTGTTTATGTTCGAAGTTCAGAGAACAGCAGGGGTGTGGATTGGCTCAGGATCTTGTGGTAATTAATCTCACTCAGTGAAGAGGTGCGTGTTGGGACTGAGGCAGGGCATAGCTCACAGCACCTTGCTCGTTAGCTCTAACCACCTATGGCCAGCCTCTGGAGATTAACGAGGGCTGGTCATGGTCAAAAGCGGTCAAATGTGTTTTAACGAAAGCTCACCCGGTGTACCACCAAGCTTATTTTTTTATTCCGAGGCAGTGATTCCCATTTCAACTGCACAATGCTGCTCATGGGGCCTGACTCACACTGTGACACATCTGGCAAACAGCAGAGCAAACACACATGTGCACGCAGATGCCACATTGAGCATCGCGTGGAGCAGGTAAACATACACTAAGCATAGTTACAGTATGCTGTGCCATTTACTAGCTATCCCAGCATGAATCTCTTTGACACAGTGACACCTAGAAACACCTATGACTCATTCAGTTGTGTGTGTGTGGTGTGTTTGCTTGTGCTTGTCTTGTTCATCTTCATCTGTGGCTGCTCTGCTTACTGGTGTCGCATTTGATGTTAGCGTAGCTAAATCTACAGATGAAGAGGAATTAGGATGAAAGTTAGAGAGCTGCAACCACACACAAATTCACGTTCATTTTTGAATAATTTTCTCTTTAATATGATTGAATTCAATGTTGAACCTGCGTTCTGTTATCAGTAATGTCAGTCAGTTTATTTATCTCAAAGAGGGTAGCTTCAAAGGAAATTTTACAGTCACTGGTGGCTGCTGACGCTCATAAATAATGCGGAATTTTATAGAATAGGTTGTGGTATACAAATACCATATATATAAATAAATAAATAAATATTTCCATACACAACATCGGGGTCATGATCTGCATACAGATAAGGAAAATCTGTTGAAATCTAATTTAATATTCCGCAGTTATTACTCATGTAATATTGATCAAAAAGCACTTGGCCTGTTTGTGTATGTGTGAGAAAGATTAAACCCTCGTATTTGCAGCAGTGGGATACACTCATCATCTATTCCTGAGAATAAATTGTCCTACCTGCACTTAGCAGAGACAGCTAATGAGGGACCCTTGTGCTCTTTCTTGGAGCACTCGTCATAATGAACGTCATACCTTGTTGGATAAATAGTCTAGGTTGAATTTGCCTCTTTAAATGTTCACTCTAACATATGTTATCTGTTTCTGATTTTCACTTGGACCAATTATTTTGTTATATTAGAAACAGTAGACGACGTAATGTAGAAGTTCTAAAAGGAATCAGCAAGGATAACTCCATAACTACATGGATGCAGAAACATTTGGATGCATTATTTTTAGACTGGGTCAGAGTCACATCTTAGGATGAAGATGTACTTTACCTAAGACCCAAGCGTGGTCTGCCTTCAAATTAGATGAAATCCCTAAATCACATGATCAATCACACATGGCTTTCTATGCCAAGATGGCGGCATTTTCCTTCTCTCTCTTAAGGTGGCACAACTTCATACTATATCAGCAAGGTGTTTTTGGCCTGTAATTTGTGTGCACTGCCTTGAGAGATGAGAAAAAATTGGAAATGAGAATAACATACTCAGGTCCGATGGAAGCACACATGAACAGAACAATGGGGGTGTGTTAGCAACCAATAGCCTGAGGTGATAATTGAATTTGGGAGGGGATACTGCTATTCTGTAAGATACAATCCCACAACAATGGCAACAGACTCTAAATTCCTCTGCTACTTTGTCAGGGGCGAGTCAGCAGGCGGTGGTGGGCCATGCCCCTCATTTTCTGGTAAAAAACAGCAGGCAAACGGCATGCGTGCTACTGTGGGTGATGATGTGTGCATGCTTCATGCATCGCTGAAGCGTGGATCTCACGCCATGCCTCTGTGTGTGCCTCCTCAAACACACCTGCTCCTGACGCCTCGGAGAAAAAGCTTGGCTCTTAACTATACAAGCAACAGAGCAGTGTCATATTAGAATAAATGGATACAGTACATATTGCGATTCACTTACATGCAGTACTTGTATATTTTTTAATTTTTAAGACCATGAAACATTTTTTATTAGACATCTAATAGAGTCTACAGCAAGATATTTAAAGAGCTGCTTTATTGAGTTTACATTCAGATGGCTAACGTGTGTAGCTTACTCAGCGATCAGCCTGTCCTAAAAGTACAGATTCTGTTCTGTGAACCATTCTTGCATTTAAGTTCCTTTTTTAGCTCTTTTGTGTTGGGTTAAACAGAGGTGACAGGAAATGAGGTGGGTTTGGGGTGTTTGTATGGTTTGTTAGGGGCTGCATGTGAAGTGCACAATCCTTCAATGTGTGTGAGGATGGCAGGCTGGTGATGTCATGGCTGGCAAGGCCGAAGCTGAGATTGTGAAGGCGTAACGCGACCGGGATTCAGAGCAGGGTCACTCACATTGTTCTGTTGAATTAGGCTGTAACGGAGGGGCAGCTCCCCATCCTACACAAACCCGCCTGCCAATCATTTTGTTTAGTGAATCTACTTTTTACAACTAATTACAACAATTAAGAGCTTAAAGCAACAGAAATTGTTGGAAATTATGGGAAGATAGAGACCAGAGTTGAACTGATCATGTTATGGTTGTATGGTGCTCATTTTAACCTCCACGACAGTTGATATAGCAGAATGCTTTAACACTGAACATCAGGCAGAATCACATGATGTCCTGACATTTACTGACTACAGAAATACAGTGAGGATGCTAAATAAAAGAGAGACAGAAAGTAAATTATAAGGTAGAAACAATAAAGTATGTAAGCTGTAAATAAACTACCATGGTGTGACAGTATTCAAATCTTTCTCTGCGCATGTGACCCTTTAAATTTTCAGTTTTTTACCTTTTTATTTATTTTTCAGCTTCATCTCCTTGCATAATACTTGCCTTGTTGAACTTAAATAGTATTGCTGCATTAATTGTGGAATATGTGTATCTTTTAAAAGGTATATAGTCAGACTCCTATAGTCTGGGGATATTTCTGATTGGTGATTACATAACCATAAACCATCATGGAGTTACGGCTGAGGCCAAGAACACACATTCACTAATCTCCAGCTTATTGCTATTAAAAAACAAAAAACAAAAACGTTTTAGTTGTACAAGGAGGAGCAAATCAGCTGTGGTGTTTCACAGAAATTTTATTGGCATAATGGTGTTTATTGAGTGAGAGTTGTTTCCTAGCAGAATGTGATTGAGGAGCAGAGAATGGGTTCTTTTTTAAAGTAGGAGCTGTGAGTGCCGTGTAAACACACGCTGAGAGAGGCCCCTTTCATTAGCTATGCTAATCTGGGGGGCACGTGACTAGCTGTGGATTCCAGGGTCCCTACTGGCTCTGTCTCGCTTAGTTTTTGTCTTCAAAGAGCCTATCTTTTCATTTCAGGTTCATTGGGTCAGTTCCGTGTGTGTTGTTTTATTCATTTCTGTGCAGTTTGATTGAAAGGAACATTATCGAGCTATTGCTCAATCTACCCCTCTTGTCCTAAAGAATTTTGGTTATCTTGTACTAAAGACATACTCCTACACAGGTAGATATAAGAGTTTCTTTGCACCATGGAGTCAACTCTCGCCCCTCCTTTGTTATCCATGCTTCAAAAGAAACAACACGAGGGATTTCTATCTACCTTTGGATAAAACATAGCAAAAACGAAGTAGCAAAGAATAAAAAAATAAAAAATCTTAGATGTGAAAGAAATTGAGCATTTTGGGAATTAGATTTCACATTCTTGCCATGAGTCAGACATAGTAATAGGAAGGCAGAAGCCAGCAGCGGACTAACTTAGCACTAGACTTAAAATAAGGCATAAGCTCCTTTATATTTCACTAACAGTATATTAACACTTCATAAATATGTTTTGTCTTTTGCAATGCCCTTAAAAAGGGTGAAACGAATGGAACTAGCAGACACTTTAGAAGCTTTGTCAAGGAAACTTGAGCAGAGCCAGGCTAACGATTTACACCGCTAATGATAGGTGATCCAAAACAACTAATGAGAACATATAACTTATATGACTGATCTGAGCTAATACTTGAAGGGAAATCATAAGTTCATTATAATTTAAACGAGGCTTTCTTGTCTAAAATTTTACCCTCCTTACTGCCATCAGTTCAGTACCAACCTGCTGAGGGTTTGAGTCAACTACATTTTCACTGTTTATCTCAACACATGATGAAACAAGTGAACTTAGAAAATATAAACAAAGTAATTATGAAATTACACCTCTATAAAATACAGCTTAATTAAACTTAGCTGCAAGAATAATTTTCCTCAAAATTATAAATTTACATAATAAACATTCAATGAAAAATGGAAAACTAGAACTTCCTGTTCTGACAAAAAGTGCTGAGATTTACAAAACAAAGAATCATTGCAAAGAACCATTTAGTGCAGTGTGATTAGCATAGCCTCTCTCTCTCACGTAGTCTGTTTGTGTACATATATGTTTGTCAGCGTCTGAGTGACAGAGAAACGATGTGTGTTGTGTGTTGTGTGTTTCCTGAGTTTAGGTACAGAATCTATTTTCTAAAGCGGACTGACAATTCTGAGATAAGCTGCATGTTGTTCTTGGATGTACTTGTAGAGCTGGATTTAAAATACTATGACAAAAATATCATACACATTATAGCCAAACAGTATCATCAACGTAGCGTGGACAACATTTGTTAATAAAAGATTAAGTCAGCTATCTCATCGTAGCAAAAGAGAAGCACCACCTAACGTTTTTTTTGCAACTTCCACTATCAGACAAAGTTGGAAGTTGTTCAATCTCTGTCTGTGATTCTCTTCTTGCATGTTTTGCATATTGCATTTCTTTTTTTGTCGTAGTTTTTTGGCTTGAGCGGGGTTTTTTTGTGTTTTGTTTTGTTTTGAGTGTGGTTTGAATAAATGAATGAATTGATTTAATGGTGCACACTTCTTATATAATATGCGTGTTAAATTTTGGTTTGGGGTAAAATATCAAGTCTTTTAAAGTAAACCGTAAGTCCAAGTCAAGTCACAAGTCTTAGCACATTTTTTCAAGTCAAGTCTAAAGTCATAAAATTAATGACTTGAGTCTGACTCGAGTCCAAGTCACGTGACTCGAGTCCACCCCTCTGTATTTAAGCATGTAAAAAAGGGGGTTTTAAGATTACCCTAATCCTAAACCTGTCAGTGACAAATTGGGTGATGCTAACAGGTTAAATGGTAACTAATTTACTTCCCAATTGTGATTCTTGTTTGATGTCTTGAAAAATTTATTACATGGATGGATATGGCCATGAGAATAACCTTTAAGCTAATAAACAGTTTCTTCTTAAATTTATACAGCAGCTGCAGCACTATTTCAGGACCTGGCTATTAAGGGGTAATTACTACATGTTAGATTATGTCATTTACTCAGAGAAGATGAGAGGGAGAGAGCGACTCACCTCCATTAATTAATATAATAAGCGTCGATATAAGGGGTATAGGTGGGATATTTGCTACATCACTTTGAGTCAGAAGGTGATCATTTTAAATTCCCTCAAGGTCCCACCTCCTCCCAACCCTCTCGGTTTTTAATGAAAAAGGGGATTAAACTGGTCTTTCTTACACATATAATTATTTCTTTATTGATTTGTCAGCATCTTATGGAATGGTGTTTCATGAAATATATCCCTTTAATGATAACTCGTCTGAATTTCTACCACGAAAGAAAATCATTCTAAGAAAGACCCCCATACCCTCCCAGGGGAATCTGCAAATTGGTATGTTGATCTAAGTGTCTGAGTAAGGTTTAAGTTAGTGTGCAAATATTTCTACAAATGTGTGTGTGTGTGTGCGCGCGCTCTCTATAGTTTTTGCAGAACATCCCTCCGCACTGACACTTACTCTTGTCTAGTAGTACAAAGAGGTACTTGATCTCATGTAATGGCAGTGACTGATGGCTCTTTCTCTCTCTTCTGCCGTCCCTCCTCTCCCTCCTTCACTCTTTTTAGGCTGTGAGGACGGGGGGAAGATGAGACCTCCCAGCCCTCTGATGATCCTGCTGTACATCACCCTGTCCAAGAGTGTAAAGGTGGTCTCTAAGAGAGGCTCAGGTATTTTACTCCTACCGCTTATGTGCATGCACAGCCTCTGTGTTGCTGTTTTCATGCATGTGTGTGAGTAGACTCCAGTGTTTGCTGCTAATATTAATGATTGGTGCCACTGGCTGATGTAATTTGAAGATTTATGGTCAATTTTAATGATTAAATTGTTTTGTGTAGTTGTTTGTTAAGTTCTGTCAGTGCTAAAAATCAGTAGTCTAGAATTTATGTTGCAGTTATTATGACTGTTAGACTGTGTTTAGCCTGTGAAAATATATTGTTTCTTGACAACAACTGATAATAAACTACTACATATCCTGCAGTTGTCAAAAACTGATAATAGATAAGAAATTTCCAAGAATGTAGCAATGGAAAGCAGTTTACCTGTTACTTCAGTTTTTGTTTTTTTTTTGTATTTGTCTCTAAGGTGAGGAGCATGTGACTTGACACACAGATTTATAGCATAATAGAGAATTAGCAAAATCTACCCTCAATAATAAAAGATTGACAGCTTCCAAAATGATCCAAGTGCTCAGTGACTGGGTCACCAAGGGTTAATATGAAACTCATTATGCCTCTAAATGCCAGCAAATTGAACATCAATTGTGAGCAAATGCAAAGGTCAAAAAAGAAAACAGAGAGCAAAAATACGGAAAGTAGAAACTTTTCCTGACATGAAGTCTGGGACACTCAACACTCACTGTAGAATTTGTTGGCGATGTTTGTAATGGTCAGAAAAAACAAATCCTTTCAAATATTTATTTTATGTTCTACATTAAACAAACTATTTTTCTATTGCAGCTAGTAATCTAACATTAATCCTTGCTTAAATACAGAAACATATTTGTTTAATATGGATACTACTTATGCAAAGATTCACGAAAGACGAGTAAATTATTTGGTTCTGTCTCTGATCTACTGTGAAAGTATGAAATGCTTCTTAGTATAGCATGATGGCGGTGGTTTCCACAGCTGTCTATGTGCATGTCCGCTAGGAACTATAATCTGTTGGTCTTTGTGTGCTTCTGTTTACCTCCTTGTGGATGTACTGCAGCCATGCAGGCATGTCTGAAGATTTAAAACATGACCTTTAGCTTTTATATTTATAGGAAAGCACACTCCCTGGAGTGAAAGGGCAACTTATCAATGAGTTTATGTGCTTTAATATACAGTGACAGTGATTGTCAGTGACACAGAATGCAAAAACACTCACCTACTAATATGAAGAAAAAATAATAAAAATAAAAACAGGATGCAATCTTTACTATGCAAACCACACTACTGTGGGTGATACCAAGTAAAATCCTGGTCAGAATTCAAATGCGTGTTTTTTGTAAAAGGTGTTATTTTAAAAGCTTCTTGGCATATTTGACTAATCACCAACATGTTAGCTAGCCAGACTGGCAGCACGAGTTACACTAACAGTCTAATAACTTACTTATATGTCATGCAGATTTTGGCCGTTCTCAGGGTTGAATCATTTCACTTGATGAAAATTTGTGATGCAGCTTACTGTACTGAAAAACACTCCACAGTACACTTGTTATATTGTTAGCACAGGTATGCACAGTTGACAGTGTTGGGGAGTGATGGAAAACATGTACCGGCGTTACGTATTTAAAATACAAAATATGAGTAACTGTATTCTGTTACAGTTACTGTTTAAAAAGGTGTTTTTCACAATACAGTTACTTTGTTGAAATAAATGGATTACACGGCGGTCTTTTTTTGATTCATATGTTAGACAATGCCCTCTCTATTTCTGCTAATTACATGCCGGTGGAAACCCAAACAAAACACGCAATAAGAGGCTCTGATGCCTGGGTCTCAATCTCACAGCCCATGTCACCCCTACTTAAATAAATAATAATTGACGTGAATACATATTTTTAAACATTATTATTCAAAAAATTATTGAATGTGAAGGCAATAGGCAGAGTGTTACAGCCCTAAAGAATGTAAGTTCTGTTGGAGCTTTCAACGCCTCTCTCTGTCTCTCACTAGCAAAGTTGACCCAGACAACAAAGTAAAGCTAGTTTTTGGCTAAGAGCCCGACATGGAACCCGACGTATTAGCTAGAGGTCCCTTTAATACTGTTCGGAGCTGCAGACCTGTTTTATATATGCGTGGAATAATTTTCTATACGAGATCGCTGCAAAAAGTGCAGCCTTACCTAATGCCCACCCTACTGTTTCTCATTTTATATTAAGATTTAAAAATCTAGTTGGTATTGGTATGGTGAGTAACCTTACGTAATAGTAATAAATCACACAGCAATAGTACATTCATGTAGTTGTAAAAAGCATGATAATATATTAAGTAGTCTAAAGTATTCAGAATGTGTTACTCTCATTCAGTAACATAACGTTACAAAATACATTTGGGGGCATATATTCTGTAATCTGTAGTGGAATACATTTTAAAAGTAACATTCCCAAAACTGACAGTTGACTAAAAATATTGATTTTACTATTTTGATAGTAAGAATATTTGAACTTGATTGCTGTTGTGGCCTAATGGAGTATTTACATTTTTTAAATTCTGCAAGAAAACGTATCCAAGTTAATCAAAATACATTTATGAAGGTCATGTAAGAAAATGGTGTCTGCTCATTGATTAAATGTGCCATTGTGTTAACTTGTATGAATTATGCATTTCATTGATTAAGTGTCTATGGATCTCTGTTTCTTCAGACTGAGCGTCTGGGTTCTCCCAAACTGGAATTGAATGTCATCAACCCTTTAAATGGCTCAATACCACATTAATATGGAGAGTATAGGTGCCGTCCTTCACCTGCTCATTGACCAGAAGTTCTGTATCAGAAAATGTGATCATTTAGATGGCTTATTATAGTTTTTTAAAGGAGTTACGTGTATATCTGATGTCGTAAAGCCAGTATATCAACTATACTTACCTAACTAATCAACTATAGGGCACTGTGTCTCCTACATCATCTCATTTATGTGCTGCCATCATCAACATTATACAAGGTTTCCACTGTTAAATACCCCCATTGCAACTTACCAGTACAAAAGCACCTATTAGCAATATCTATGGGATGAGATGAGAGATGAGATGAGATATACTTTATTAATCCCGAAGGAAATTATGGGTTACAGCAGGCAGCATGCTAGTTGGCGCATGCGCACTTACAAAGGAACCTTCCGACCAAACATACACAGACATCACATAGGGAGACAGGTCAGATAGGTAGGCTGATAGGAAGAACAGTGAAAATACACAACATTAGGTGAGAGGAGGAGAAAAAACTCCACCCAGACTGAGCTCCTAATGGGAGAACAATTTGAGAACAGAAAAAACACCTCACCACAAAAAAGCAGATAAAACACATGAACACCATGTAACACGTGACAAGCAGTAGGGGTGGGTAAGGGGTGAGACAAATAGGCCGATCTAGACACAGCATCCCACCCTGCAGCCTTCCAACGCTGGGCCCAACCCGCCATCCGTCTCGGCCTTGGAGATAAGCGTACGAAGGCGTTGGAACAAAGAGTCTAAACACAGTTTG
>VUQR01027821.1:0-13995 GCA_015108515.1 Hemichromis elongatus
GGCAGCGCCTGTATCACCTCCGACAACTGAGGAAGTTCAGGGTCTCGCCAGCGATCCTCAGGACTTTCTATGCAGGTGCTGTGGAGAGCATCCTCACACAGAACATTACATCTTGGTATGGAAACAGCTGTGCTAAGGACCAAAAAGCTCTCTAGAGAGTGATCCGTACAGCAGAACGCTGCTGCAGGATTGCTCCCCCCCCCCTTCAGGACACCTACACCAGGAGATGCTGGACTAGAGCAGTGCAGATACTGAAGGACCCGTCTCATCCTGGAAACAAGCTGTTCACACTTCTGCAATCCGGCAGAAGGTTCCGCACCATCTGAGCAAGGACAGAGAGACTCAAGAGGAGCTTCTATCCCCAAGCCATCCGCGCTCTCAACCATAAAATGAAGGCAGTTGTCTATGGTGTGAAGATACGAGATCAGCAGCACCTGAAACTACGGATACAATCCAACACGATGGGCAGCACATTGAACACATTTATAAGTGGTCAGAAACTTGTAAATAACTCATAAAAGAATAAAGTTACGTTGAAACCAAGCACACTATTGTTTTTCTTGTGATATTACCAATAAGTTTGATGTGTCACATGGCCCTCTTCCTATTGAAAAAGAAAAAGTTGTATCAAAGATGGCCGACTTCTAAATGGCCACCATGGTCACCACCCATCTTGAGGAGTTTGCCCCCTCACATATACTAATGTGCCACAAACAGGACTTAAATATCACCAACCATCCCCATGTTATTACGGTGTATCCATATAAATGGCCCACCCTGTACAAGTGCTGAAAAGATATTTGAAAGAAGGAACACTGACGGGAATAAAACAAGCTGAAGCCTGGCCGATCTCGTAGAATATTCCCACTTTCAAGTTTATTCAAATCAAACTATTCTACATTTACCCAGGGCACTTGTATGGCCTAAGACATACAGTCAGTTAATTAGATTTAGCAGAAACCCACCCTGTACATTCATGAACACTAATAGATAAGTTCAAGACATTCATTCAATATTCAATACGTTTGAAATATATTAATGTTAAAGTAAATTTGGAAAAACAAGGCATGCACTGCTCACAGAAAACAGTGGAAAGGCTGACCGATCAACACAAAAAGGTTTGACACTGGAATTATTCTATTCATCCATTCCAGATTTCTATTTTTCAAACTATTCAGCAAGACACACAATGTAACACAAATTGTAGTCACATTGCTTCGCTTCACGTATATCTCCACAAAAGAACCTTAAATGAGACAACCCAAAAAAATTGTGTGTGTGTGTGGGGGGGGGGGGGGGGACTAAAATCCAGCCATGCTCTCTCATACATCAGTTTTCTATGCTATGTCAAATGAAGAATCTCATTACAGCATGTAAATTCGATGGCACTAAATATGTGAGAGGAAGCATATGCATATGTTTGTTAGCCAGTGCTAATGACCCCTCTTCACAAAGCTCTCCAGTGCAAAGGCCTAATGATGAAGCCAAATTCATCAAACAACTCCCCTCCTTGATTGTCAAACATGGAGAGTGCTTGCATGCGAAGAACTCTTGGATGCCTCTCCAGATGCAAACATGCACATACATGCAGATAGATGATGGCATTGCTTATGAACACTTGATGTAAGACAAGGCATCTTATTGTCTGAAAGAAATGGATCAAACCCTACAGACGAAAAGGTGAAGTAGGATTGAAGAAAAGAAGGGAAACTGCACAGGAGAAGTGCTTGCAAAAAATATATCCTTCTCATTTATCTTAACAATCAATTCGTTTTTTCTTAACAAAATGATTACGGTACAATTTTCACAATATGAGGAACCCTTATATTTTTATATTATTTTAAGCACTAGTCTCCATTCATGCATGAGTAAAAATGTCAGGTTATTAGGCAAAACAACAGTCTCCTAAAAGTGATCCTCAAGGCAAAAAAAGCACTCTATACATATTTTTTTGGCAATTTTCCTTGATTGTGTGTGTGTGTATGCGTGTGTGTGTCAGTGTGTGTTTTGTGTGTTTGTATTTTGTTATATCAACTTTTAATGGAGACACTACAAATGCTTTTCAATGGAATCTGAAAACTAAAACCAAACCAGTAATGTACCATAGCTTATAGTTCAGGCAGGCCACAAAGTCAAACTCGGGCACTGTCCCAGCAGACCAGCTGACCTAATTGCTAGCCTACATCAGCGGATGGCTTAGCTAATACCCTTCTACACATCCATTTGGCAGAAAGAGTGCACTACTTAATCTGTTTCAGCTTGCCCACACTTGTGTCAGTTGAAAAGTCATACTATAAAATATAAATGACCGAATTACTTTTTTGACTTCCTAAACATATTATGAGTTTGAGGAAGCAGAAACTATTCCTAGAACGGCTTCCACTTAAATATTTATTTAGAAAAAACATATTTATAAAATGTAGTCCTAAAATATTACTTTTTTGTGGATTTTTCTTTTGTGCTGATTGTGCAGCACATCAGAAGTATTGGTTTTATTTAATAAAATGTAATAGCACCTTCTAAGATAACCACGGATGAGATTGTGTGATGTCACCTCTTATTTTGAGTAAAATGGAAAAAAATAGAAAAATTCTTCTACAATGTTGCCTTTTCTAAGAAGATAAGTAGTTTCTGTTAAATGGTATAGCGTGCATATGCTGGCATGTATGTGTGTGTGTTTGAATAGTGATTGGCAATCTTCATTTGCCTCGAAATTGGAGATATTCCAAGGACATGCTTCCGTTGTACAACTATAGTATAACCTTATAGCTTTTAGTGATTAACATGATGATATGCCTCTTTTCCCTGCCTAATTTAACTAACATCTGTCAGGGATCAAACAGCCCCCATTCTTACTACTGGATCTAAACATATTTAGACAATCTAGTCATGTAAACATTCTTAAAGGATTATTATTTATAAGAAACTTCTGTTACAACAAGGAAAATGAACCCTTTCTCTCATGGTTCTGGGTCATTTGGACCAGTGTTTTCAGTTTCTTGTGTTTTTGCTGACTATTATGTGTTATGTATTCCAGCCCTAACCCTAATCTTAACCACAACCTTAATTGTATTAGATAGTGTTTTCCAAAGCAATTTACGATGAGGAAGTAAAATAAATGTACATGTGTAGATTAATTCCAAACAGTTCTCATGTTTCCGAACACATACAGACGGGTTGGGTGGCCAGAAGTGTAACATACCGATGATTTCTCACATTGCGTCATATGTTACGGTTTGAGAACGGCATGAGAACATGTTGGTAAAAGAATAAAAAAAATGGGTTTACAAATCTGTGAAAATATGAGTTTATTATCAAAGCCTTTGGAGCAAATCCACTTAATTAATCAACTCTAACCATCTCTATAAAAGTTTAAATGTTGGCAGTTTATTGGTCTGGAACATTAATGCAACGCAAAGACATTATTACTGATCTTAGAGAAGCATGGATTTTATGGGAATTTCCAAATAATTTGATGCTTCTACATCTACAGTTAAAAATTTTATTAAGTTAGTATGTGAAATATTAACGTTAATGTCACTATAGCAAGAAAAAGATTCATCACATTTGGCTTGACTGGAGAATCTGCTAAGAGAAAGCCTATTATTAAAAAGACAAACAAAAAACAAAAACATGTCACCACAGCTTAGGCTTGCAAAGTTGTATCTGCCAATACCGAGTACAAAAACTGATAATTCTACCAGACACAAAAAAGACAATGAATTGGAAGACAAGTTTTATTTTATTCTTAAAAATTAAATAATAATAAAAATGACCATATAAATAAAATTTCAAGTAAAAAATAAGCACTTCGGTTAAATTCTGTTTCTGTCATCTTCATATATTATGAAGTAAGTCCACACTGCTGACATTTTGTTTAGCATAGCTACAGCAGCCTCCAGTTTGTTTTCCTCGACATGTCCCCCTAGTGGCCAATCTAAAAAGTTACAACAGAATTGACAAGCCACCCCCTGACTCACGAAATAAGTTGGTATCAGTTCATGGTATCGGTTACCTTTTACGATTATGAGTACACACACATTTTACGGTATCAGCACTGATACCCAGTACCAGTATCGGTATCGGTGCATCCCTAATGCAAATACAACACATGAGGCAAAAACAGAGTTTGGATCATCTTTGGGTGTTGCTGCCTTTTGTTCTGTTCTTGGTCAAGATGATCCCACAATAATCTTGAGGTGCAGGCTCTGGGGAGGCCAATCCACGACTGATTTTACTGCATTGGGATCATCGTCATGCTGAAATATGAAGCTGTTGCCAGTCCAGATGGTATTGCATGGTGGATCAAAATCTGTAGGTACTTTTCTGTTTTCATAATTCGATCAATTTTGATCGGATCTCTGCCCCAAGTGGCTGAAATGTAGCCCCAGGCCATAACAGAGCCTCCGCCCTCCTTTCATAAATGGCTGTAGACATTCAGTGTTGTACGTCTTTCTTGACCTCCTCCATACATTGGATTCATCACTCCAAACAACCTGTTGACACTGATTTGAAGCCTGGTTCTTGTGTGATTTGACACACGTCAACCTTTTCTTCCTGTTTCACTTCCTTAAGAATGGCTTCTTAAAGGCCACCCTTCCACTCAGACCGTTTCTGATGAGTCGTCAGTGAAGGACGAGATGTATGTGTCAGGTCCTATGTCAGGTCTTTGCTGTATTTTTCCTAATTCATAAAGACGTAAATTTAAGCTACGGTCAGTCTGCTGTAAATAGTTTTTTAGGCGTGCCACTCTTTCCTTTGTCCTTGTCTATTTTCTACAAACAAGGGCACAGCATGCTGAGAGATGCCAAGTTTTCAGCTAATAACTGTTTAGGAATTACATTGATGGGGAAAAATCCTATTTTATTCCTGTCAAACTGTGTTATCTTTGCCATTTTTCATAGATTCAACTAAACAAATAGAAACAATTTATGTGTTTTGTGACAGGCTGCTAGTAACAAAGTGCCTTAAGAAACAATTTAAAATTGGCTCTTTGCTAAGTTATCTGTTATATTTAGACACAACACTGATTTATCCCTTGAGCTAGATGATGTTTTTATGCTCGAATGATTCACAGGTTGATGTTAAGTGGCTTAACAAGCAAAAGCATCCCTGTGTTTTTTTGGGATGCTGGACTGAAAATGAGTGAAAAAGCAGCCAATGACCAAAAACTGTTGCTCAAGAATGCTTTAAAATTATAAGAAAGTCTGTCTCTTTAGCTTACAAAACCAACTGTCAGTCACCTACAATGCAGTTTTGTGATTCCTCCCCAAGTGCCTCAGCCTT
The DNA here is from genome assembly GCA_015108515.1 of Hemichromis elongatus. Lineage (NCBI taxonomy): Eukaryota > Metazoa > Chordata > Actinopteri > Cichliformes > Cichlidae > Hemichromis > Hemichromis elongatus. The sequence continues at coordinate 5,287 of VUQR01027821.1, forward strand.
CAGTCACATCCTGAGGTGACCTCAATAGGTCACATGATAAGGTTTCATGGATGCCAGGATGTTAAACTTGATCGTATAGCCGTAATGCTCCGACAATCCATCACGCGGTGCGGCTTCGTAGCTTACCAAAATCGTACAAAATCAGTCTGAGGTCAGAAAGCACAACCAGAAATCATACATAAGGTGCACTGCCAATTTTTGAGAAAATTTAAGGATTTTAAGTGTGCCTTATAGTGCGGAAAATGCGGTGCTCAGAACCTTTCTCTGATGCAGAGCTTTAATTGTCTTGCATCCATTGCTTGTGTTTTTAACCTGAAAGCATTAAAAAAAACTTGAACACTAGCTTACAGACTATGACATCAGGAAAATTACACTTCAAGCCTCAAAATGATTTCAGCTTTGTAGTTGGTTGGTAAAAAGACTTATACAGGCTCCAGTCGTGCTAAAATAGATGCTGGATTCAGACTGGAAAAGACTGATTATGTCAATCCTCTAGTCTTTACTATGAGAATGCTTTGACATGAAGTAATTGTCCATAATGACTGGTCCCTTGTTTCCACATCGGCAATGATTTGCCACTCCTTTGTGCCCTCAAATGTGCCGTCACTCCAGATAGTTTAGGGGTCTGAGGCATGATGAGGATAACGTAAAGATGCTGTCAGAAAAGCAAACACATACAAGGGGACATTTTTGCTGCCAGGGGAGGCATCATCTGTCTGTCCCCCTGTCATGATTGATCTGTATCAGAAAAATATCAGAGATGTGTCAACACTGACATCCAATGACTGGCTGATGCGATTAGTGTTGCTGTGCGGTGTATACTTTAATCACCACAACGGCATTAAGCCCAGTTGTGGTACACAAGCACAAATTATTAAAAAGCGTATGGAGAAATCTTTTCATTAACAGCATTTTTCTAATCTCAGCTTTATCTCCCGACTACAAAGATGATAATTCCAGAAAAAAAATTAAAGCGGCACATTTAAATGCAAAGAAAAGTGCCCTAATCCTTCAAAAGCAATCACTGTTGCTTTCAAAGTTAATGACTTGCCACACAATGTGTTTCATTCATTAAATGGCACTTATTAAAGATTCCTACAGAACCTGAAAGATTACTCATTAAGAACCACACAAAGCCACAGCATACAGTTCCCGAACAAATGAATCATTTTTGGTTGCTTTATCATATTCACAGGCTGATGAAGCAGATCAAAGAGGGTGCTCTTTTTCAGCGCTGGCACCTGAAGAATCCTTTAAATTACCCCAAAAAAATGCCGTGCAATCGAAGTCCAGTTTTATGACATTGAAAGAAAAAAGAAAAAATGAAAGAAAGCACACATTTGCTCATTTAATTATGTCCCCTTTGGTGTAAACGGTGCTGTCTTTAGACATAAAACAACCACAAAAAAAAAAAGTTTTCACAGATTTCACAGACATAGATTTGGACCAATGTTTACTCAGAGCTGCACTAATCAATAGCTCCATTTGCACAATGGCTCATTTAGAGTGTAATGTGAAAGGTGGCACTTGTATAGATTACAGAGGTTTGCCAGCCTGCCCAGAGTTTTAGTATGTTCCATGTTTATCCTGCTTTTGTGATGACAAGTTCAAGGCTCTTACAGCCTCATTAACCCCGTTTTATTTATTTATTTATTTGAATTAAGAGCCTGTGTGCTACCTACTCCGCTACAAAAGGAAGACGCTATTTGGTGAACATAATCGAGCATTTAGATGATAAAGCCAGCCTTTTGCAGCATGTAGGCCAAACCAGAATTAAAAAGACTATAATATTGGATTTTCATCATACGGCCAAAAGCATGACTTTATTAGTAATTAGTACTATTTATAATCTTCTTTTCTGTTTGAGTGATGTGTAAATTTAAACAGTTCAAACACAACCTGAATGTTATGATATTGTAAAAAGAAGCTGTTCCCCTTATTTTCCCTTTAGCTAATATGCATGTTGCATTTGCTTCTTTGTTGCAGCTTTTCAGCTCCCTATTTTAATCATTTGAACACATTTATGAATGTTTTTTTCCAACATATATCTGATAAACTGCTGTCATTAAGATGATTACGCCCTGCCACATTCAAATATTATGAATGCGCACTGTGTGTTGTTTATTTTAAGAATAAAACATCTTTTGGACCAAAAGGGTCTAAAATAAAATAAAATAAAATGCAATACACACAGATCTTTCCTCCCTAACTCAAAACTACAACTCTCATCACTTCACGCCCCACCTAATCCTCATCCTTTCTTCAACCCGAGCAAGGATTGCAGCTCGGGTTCTCGGGAGAATAAAAGTACACACACACACGCGCGCGCACACGCTGAATTTACAATTCACCTCAGCCCAAAAACAAAGAGGGGGGAAGGACAAACAAATCAAGAAAAGTGGGTCACAAGACTTCAAGAGAAAAAAATGAAGATGCTTTTTGACCGTCAATCGTGGCTGTACTCGAAAATAAACAATTCCATTAAGTGTTTAATTTTCTTTCTCTGCCATCCTTTATTAATGTCATTACAATCCCTCCAGCAGAAAAGTGTTATTGGCTGCTCTAAGTAAATGGCTCAGTTAGCTAAATTATACTGAGCTGTCCACTGCTTTTCTCCAAAGTCCCTGCTCCAGGGCTTACGGTGGGATGACGTTAGTCAATAAAACAATAATCTTTAGCTGCTGCTCTACAAAACATGCCATTTCAGTATAATAATGAACAGTGCTGCAAAAAAGCAGAGCTGTCTTTCTCTCCTTTGGGTAAGCCACAGTGACAAAGTTAAGACGTGTCATTAGTTTCCTTTTTTTTTTCCAGTCTAATGCTTTTATGCTTAGAATTTAGGCATCTATCTCTGTATTTCTGCACTGTGGATATTCACCCATCTGTTCCCTTTATCTCTTACATCCTTTTTCCATCCATCCATCCATCCATTCATCACTTTTTCGTCGGTTCGTGCACAGTGTAACCTCGTAGCCAATTAAAGAGCACCGCCAGTGCTCTGGTGTCTGCTGTAGTGACACCTATGAACCCTGTTTACTGAGTTGCATCAGAAAGGTTACTTCAAGCCTTCAATCCAGCAAGGCTCCCTAAATACTAGCTAGACACAAAGAAAAGTTTTCTGTTCTCTGCTCCACATAACATCACCATAGAGACATAGAATGTATGGGTAGACCTGAAAGTGGCATCTTTAAGCATTCACAAGAAGTAAAACTGAGACGGAAGCTGGATAATGGTCGGATTATAATAACAGTAGCGATGGATGGCTCCTAAAAGGTGAAATATAAAAAAAATAAATTAAAAAAAGATGTTAAGTTTGTGCAGCCAGGAGTGAGACAAATGAATGTTTTCACTAAATCATAGATCGGCTTCACACACAATTGATATACTTATTTAATATCAGCTTGGTTTGTTGGAGGTTGAGAGATATTGGCTGTGGTTAATGATGCTGTGAATCCTGATTCTAGCAAGTTGGAGGGAAAAAAAGAAAAGAAAAGAAGCAACATGTTTCTCTTCCCGCCTGGCCAGGAGCACACATACTTCTCACCGAGCAACACCGCTAATCCACACGGCATTGTTGCGAGGCTGTTGTTTGTCTGCTGGGTGCCAGCCCCCTCGCTCTCTATCTCTGTTACCCCGTGCGGCGCTGGTGTCATTCCTGGGGAGAGGCGATGATTAAAATCCTTCTGTCGCTATCACGGCACGGCCTAGCGTTGCGCCGTGACTCCTTGCCTCCGGTGCAAGCCAGACGCATTGTAGCCATGCATTTATCTAGCTGTCTCCACACCACTGGCGGCAGACGGGTGGGCCACGCTCCCTGCTAAAGCCCAGATACTTGACATTTGTCTTACGAAGAGGAAATAAAAGTGCAGGCTTTGGAGGAACCCTCTGGCTCTGCGTGCAGCTATGAGAGGTACTGATGAAGGTGATGAACACTTAAACATGAAGGGCGCAGTATGTGATTTGCTGAACCCCTTAGGCGGCCCAGCTTACAAGGGAAAAATCCCATAACACAAAAACAGGCCACACAAACAGGGAATAAAACCTGCAGCCTAGGTAGTTTATTACTGAGTGACATTCAAACATCATGCTCTAATCATTGGTCACTATAGCTTCCCAGGGACCCAAGAGTGTGAAAGGGCCACATGATGCCACGGTACAATGGAACGTTGTGTTACACAAATAAGTTATTATGTCCAACAAGTTACACGCAGGGCACAGGAGCCATTTATTTGAAATGTTAAGCTGAAAGGAAATGTGCTTGCGTGTGTGTGTTTGTGTGCGTTTTGTTTGTGATTAGAATTAAAAAATTGCACCCCCCACTCCCCACTCTCTCGATATTACCTGCCTGAACCGCAGGAGGCAGCCAGATTTATATCTAGCCTTCAGCTGTAATGTTTTCGATTTAGTGCAGTCACCACAAAAAGAACTCGGAGAAGAGGGCAGAGAAAAGCACACAAGATTTTTTTTTAAAAAGACCGTGTTAATATCTTAATCACAGCCTGATCACGGCAAACCTTTCGTCTACTGACCTCGGTGTCTAATCTTCACGGCTAGAGTACACAAGGATTAAACATGGCCTTTTCTTTTATTTGAGCGATATCGGTTTAATTAGATTCTTAGTCCGAGAAGAGACAAAGCTCAGTCTGTCATATGTTGGTACTTCATATTCAGATGTCATTCTCGTGTCGTTTTGAGAGGCATGCCATGTCACATCTCAGACACCCCTCCCCCATGCAATTAATCCACTCATTCAAGCACCTGTCATTTTCAACTAACTGAATTCTGCATTTGTTATTCCAGCTATTTAGGTTTGTGACCGTGCATGCATGCTTAACAGTGCTAATGTGCATGGATAATTGTCTCTAAAGGAATGGCCATATCGACGAGGTGTACGGCGCTGGGCTTTGGGGCAGCTGTTCAAACCTCCTTGAGCTTGCCATCAATTAGAACACAGTCCGGAACGGCGTTACCATTTAAGCTTCACCTTCAAACTAAACTACAAGCTATCAATCAATATATATTACAAAATCCTCTCTTTAGGCTCAGCAACGTATGTATTTTGCTGACATTATGCACTGCTTGGAAGTTATTGGAGCTATTTGGGATTAAGTACTTTTCCCAAGGGCACCTTGTAGATTCCATTTGGGATTAAGAACCAAAGTAAAAGACTTGTTAGACGAAAAAGGGCAAGGATACAACCCACCTAACATCAGGTCACATATCTCCACCCTTCCAGCAGCTTCCCCCACCACCAGCCATTAGCACTCTGCCAGTTAATCGCAAGCGCAGTATTGCAGCGTGGAGCAAGTGTAGTGTTCGACTCAGGCACTTTGTCAAAGTCACCCTCTGCTATGGCCCAGGCGTGTGCTGCAAATGGGACTAATTAGTAACTTACAGAGACAGAGGCACAGTGCTCATCCCACAATACTCAGCACCAGGTTGGAGTCTAAAAGCTAATCTCTCAGCGCCACAGTGTACTCCGTAAGATATGTGATATTGACAATGTGTTAAAAACTGACAAGTAACACAAACAATGTGGTTCCCTTCACAGTCGGTTTGTACAGGTGAGCGCAATATTTTACACCTGCGTGTCATCTACTCTAAACTGAGTAAATGAAAGAACTAAACCAGAATTAATAGAACAGAAGCAAAGAACCCGACTCAAGGAAAGATCTTTGTTGTGTTACTAACATTACCAAGTTTGGTTACTTTGTGACACACTTCTTGCTGAAGTACGGTGACACTACAAAGGAATGACCACTTATAAGCAAAGTAGTTCTCAGTCTAACAGTTTATTTTCTTAGCAAACAACTTTTTATGAAGAGTATTCTAGAAAAAAAATGCACATTTCTTGTCTAAAAGTTTTTGACAACCATCAATTGTCTAGTACTTTTATTTCTGTAAAGATCACACAATTTGGCCCTCGAACACAAACACTAATTACGCTATCAATTTCGTGGCTGACTGCCTTTTAGACCCTCAGTTGATGCATGTCCTCCTAACTTTTATTAAAGTGGAAGTTTAATGTTTGCCAGCAGCCATTGTTGCAACAAGTGTTGTTACAAAAACAAAATAACTCCAAAAAGAAGAAAGGAAAAAAAGTTTGTCTGTAGCACAACTACAAATGATTCATAAGGAAAGTGAACTTTGTGGTTGCTGTGACTGGAATCTACTGGTCATACCAGAACAGGTGAGGTTGTCGCAGCAAAACCTCTGATCACACTGAACTTACGAAGGTGGTTGTGTTTTATTTCAGTATAAGATTCTTTATTGTTAAAATACAGAAATAAATGTATCTTAAAAGCCGTTTGGGGAATGTTCTATTACAACACAGACTTCAGTCAACTGTTTACTGAAACAATCACATGGGAACAACTCATTGCATTTAGTAAAAGCAACCTGATCAAATTCAAAGCTGATTAATGTGAATTTGAATGTGGGACGACGTTGGTGCCAGACAAGCTGATCCGAGTATTTCAGAAATTGCTGATCTACTGGGATTTTTTAGTATAGCCATCTCTAGGGTTTACAGAAGATGGTCATAAAAAGAGAAAATATCCAATGCTAACTAATTATCTGGGAGAAAATCCCTCGCTGATGCCAGAGGTAAGAGCCAACGATAGCTTAAATGACCACTTGTTAAAACTAAAATATGCAGAAGAGCATCTCTGAATGCACAAAACATCAAACTTGTCAGCAGCAGAAGACCACACCAGGTGCCACACCTGTAACCTAATGACATGAAACTGATGGTACAATGTGCAAAAGCTCACCAACATTGTGGGGTCGAAATTTGCCGTAAATAACACAAAAGCATGGATTCATCCTCTTTTTTTATCAACATATGCAGTGGAGGAGATCTAATCGTGTGTGGGTTTTTTTCTTGGCACACTTTGGGCCTGTACATAGAATTGTTTGAATGCCACAGCCTATCTCTGTATTATTGCTGATCATGTCAATCCCTTTATGACCACAGTGTTCCTACCTCGTGTTCCAGTAGGATAGCACACCGTGACACAAAGCTCAAATCATCTCAAACTGGTTTTTCCAAACATGACTGTCATTTCACAGTATTCAGATGGCCTCCACAGTCATTAGAGCTCAACACCATGAAGAATTAAAGAAGTTCACACAGAAAGAAAGAAGAAAGCAAAAAGGGGTCTAACACACCCTTTCGTCAAAGTGTACCTAAAGAGGTTAGCGAGTGCAAAAACATGAATGGGAAATGGACTGGTTCCTATACAGTGCTTTTCTACCCTAAATGAGCACTCAAAGCACTTTATACAACATGTCTCATTCACCCATTCACACACATTCATACAAGCACTTTTACTACTTTTCAGTCCAACACTCAAACTGAAATAAATGAACTCAGGTTCACTATCTTGCTGGAGGATACTCTGGGGTGCAGACTGAAGCAGCCAGGGATCAAACCACCAACCTTGCCATTAGTAGATGACCTGCTCCTAGGCTTCTATTCACACTGCTTTTATTCACTGTGGTGCTAGCTTCTCAGTAAAGTATGCATGATGATTTACATAACCTTAATTATACTGACTGAGGTACCTACAGACTATAAGGGAATACTTTTTCTCACAGGTAGTTTATTGTGTTATTCTAATTTTTCATGACTTTTTAAATTAACTGCAACTAATGCTACTTTTTTACTCTACCTAATATCCTGGGATCCCTCAGAACTCTCAAATATTGATGTTCAGAGGGATCTAGGGACCCACCAAGTGTTAAACACTATCGTGTACTTATGTCTATGATACGTGGTGATAAAACTAATGATGTTGTAAGCGAAAAATAGGTCGACATGTTGCTATAATTGTTTCTCGCGCTAGTTCTATCTTCAGATCCACAGGAATCCCATTCTGTTAAATGTGTTGTTAGTGAGCTTTAAATATGGACTTATCTCTGGTTAACATCAGAGTCAACTGTAGAGGATCACAGTCCACAGGTTTTATAACCCAATAAGGCTTCTGAAATATCAGCCTTGACTTTTAAAGAATCCACTTAGCTTGATGAAAATGATCAGCCAAGGCTGTGAAAGTATGGGATCTGGTCACTGGGCTTAGATTATAAAAAGAAAAAAAAAAAAGCATGATATGGGAATAATGAGGGCTTTATGGGGCAAACGCACTGTCTGAACATCACTTGTGTGCTCTCACTCTAATTGGCATAGGCCTCACAAAGTCTCATTCAGGAGTCATCGATGTGTACAAGTATTCTTGCGAACTTTGTCAAAGATCGTTGAACAGCCGCAGGCAAAGTGGTCAAATTTTCATCAGTTCTGTGCCAGCTTTAAATATTTCTGCAGGGCAGTACATGATAAATCAATCTACTTTTCACAAGTTCTTTACGAACAAGAAGTCAGACAAGTCACTTTATGTAAAACATTTTTTTTTTTGACGGATAAGAGCAATTGGGGAGATAAATGCAGAAATTTATGCAGCGATAAATCAAAGGGAACTCACAAATGCACACAATAAATACAACGTGGTAAGTAGCTTCGAAAGCTGATGACACAGCAGGATTGTTTTTTACAGCAAACAAGCTGAGCATTTTTTAGCAGCATGAATTTTTATTTCCCCTAGATAGTTCTTCTTGAAAGGTAGCTAAATGAAGATGAAGATGAAGGTAGTCAACTGAGCACTTCCTAATATTTCTCTCAATTACAGTTGTGTTTTTGTACTCTTTCAGAGA
>VUQR01027821.1:35300-47317 GCA_015108515.1 Hemichromis elongatus
GTGTAGTTGAGGAGACTATAATGAAACTCTTCTTTCAATTTATCTGTAAATGTCAACATCTCATGATGGTATAAATAACAATGGTATTTCACCACACAGGGGTAGAGAATGATTAGGTCAATATTATTTTGGTGGTGCTGACAGAGTATAAGCTTAACAGAGGATATAACACCAAAGGTCTTTTATTAATGGAATCCATCAGCCTGCTGATGGATTCAGCACTGGGGCCATGATGATTGCAGTCGCTGTGTCCTCAGGCCTAAGCATGCATATGTCACCCCTCTTATGGAGCCTACTGTGTTTATTCACCATCTCCTGCTGTCAGGAACAAACCTGAGGTAAATTGTCAGTCGTGGGGAGAGTCAACATTTAATCTCGAGGAAGCCATCCGTAGCAGTTTGTTTCCGGTAAATGCCGTGGACAAGAAGGACAAAGCTGACAGGCCACAAAGAATGCAGGCCGGGTCGGAGGTCAAGCGCACTATGTGGTCTTTTCAGTGCACTGTTTGGTTTGCTACATTTCCAGCTCTGCTTGCAAAAGAAGAAGACAGAAGAGCCCAGCGTCTGGCTCCACACATTCAGTTTAAATCCAATCATAACTGCAGACTACATAAAATATGCATTACTTTGGTAAAGGTTTTTTTAAAGTACTCCCAAGTCAAATACTTTTTCTCCATCACTAATCTAATCCATTTTGCTGCTAATTTTCAGGTGCTTTTTGAAGTTTCAACTTTTGTTCCTTTCACTCAGCACCATATTTGCAAAAATGTAAACTCCCGTTCTTCTTTTCTTCACTTCCCCCGAGGTGAGTGTAACACAGCATGCGGCACGTCGCTGCACGGCAGCGTAGCTCAAAGGCGCTCCCAGGGATTGTGAAGGAGGGGTGGGATCTGAACACGAACCCTTCTGAAATCATTGCTGACACTTATCATCACTTTGTATGCAGGCAGTTCTCCAGGGACCAGCCTGTTAGCTTTGTGTTTGCTTGTTTACCTTGTAGCGAGGGAGAAAGGTAAAAAGCATGAAAGAACCCATAACAACCCACTGATTCCTGTTTGTCCTTTTACTAAAACTTCTGCACAACATTTTCAAATTATTCTAGCGTTTAAATTTTCATTTTCACCATGGATTCAAACAAAAAAAATGCATGTTGTACATGAATAATGCTTAATCCTGTTGTCGCCCTCTATTTTGCTTAGCTGTGTGCGATACGAAAAGAATACAAGTACAAAATCTCGTAAAAGAAAACCCAAATAAAAAGATGCACGTTTCAAACTCTGGACGCATTTTCAGAAGGTGTTTCTTCTATTCAGTGGACTGAACAACCTAAAATGGATATAAACGTCAATACCTCCAGGCAACCTGTGAGCAATACTCAATCCTGTACACTGAAACAGCCTCAGCTGTTGCTCAAGAGCCCTTAATCAGCCATCGCCCTCAAGATATTTCACAGAGCTGCTTAAAGAGCAGGGCTCAACAGGTTGTCTTCTAGCAAGGTAGTACAGCTACAGTATCTCAAAGGAAAGAAAAATATGAAACACAAAAAAACGGCGCACTCTGACTTTGTTTCCTGTTGAGAAACCGATGAGCACAGGAAGTCTTAACCCACCACAAATCATATTCTACATAACAGCATAATTACAAACAGGAATTGCCAATAAACGAGCGTTATTACTGGACACTAAACACACGCTATATGTAAAACAAGAAGGAGCTCAGAGACATTAATGAAAGCATACGTGAAACTCAAATAAAATAAGTACACGGACAGGACAAAGGGCCGTTCTGGGAGGGGAAAAGCTAAAAGTGTAGACAGAGGCTTCAGTGTAGCTGCCGCTGACATCAGCTCTCAACATGCTTGGCTTTTCATCTATTCACTCGGCCATGTTCTGGTGAGTAGCCATGGTGCTGTGCTTTGAGAGAGGCTCAGTAGCTCAGCCTCTCTTCTTTCATTTCAAGTTGCGAGGTGGGGAATTAGCGATCACCATGGAGAGACTGATATCACACAGTGGTGCACAGATGCATGGGATCTGCACACCTGAAGTTGTTTCCTCATTGTGCTAAAGTATAATAAAAGTTGTCTTCACATCACTGCAAGTTTCACACATTTCTCTCACTTACATAATTTCCGATTAGTCTGTTTTATTCTTTTAGCACTGCTTTCAGTCTAAACTGTACGTTTGTGAGTGTTTATTTTGATTTTGCCAAGCTGAAAAACCTCTCGGTCATATATTTGTAACCGATTGTGAAGCACTTTGGTCAACTCTGTTGTTTTTAAATGTGCTATACAATTGAATTGAATTGAATATGTGCCTAGACCATATTTATTTATTTATTTATATTTTTATAGACCATAATTTCATGTGTGTAGTAATACAAAGAAATTTAACTTTTTTTGATTCGTCTTTTTTCATTATTAGAAAATTGTTCGTGAATCAGAAGAAAAAAACCTAAAAATTAAATCTAACAGTAACATTTGCAGGTGTTTTTCGACTTTTTCTTTAAAATTCTCATTATGATTCTGAGATAAAACAACCCTCCAAATTCTCAGATTAAAGCTAAAATGTTGACTTATTTTCAAATCTCCGATTTTTCCCTTTTTGCAAATTCTGAGGAAAAAAATCTGAATTTTTTAGGTCTTAAGTCCCGACTCTAATCCTATTCTGTAATGATTCCAACATAAAGTCTGAATTCATTTCAGGAAGAATATTAGACAGCAGTTTAAGCTGAAGAACTGAAAACTGTCATTTTAAGCTGAGGTAATGAGAGGACTTGCTGAAATATACCTGGGTATTCAGACAGAATGCAATGCAGCCTTCATAGGTGGATCCGTTTTGCATTCATGGAAGAAGTAAGCTTGAATTTCTTTCTCTTTTGAACGCTCATGTCTCGCTAGTTACAACACAGCTAGCATAAAGGTGGTCTATTGGTTGTTTGGAGTAAATACATAGTGGCGTCACAATCACATACAATTTATATGAAGGGCAAAAGGCAAAAATATTTCCTTCACTTTCTGTCTGAACGCACTTTTATGATGGTTGAGTTGCCAGCTGTGTAGGAGATAAAAGCAGTTGCACTGTCAGTTGAGGGGAAAAGCTGAAGTGTGTATGCTGGCAGTGGCAGCAGTTGAAATATAAGCTGAAGTAACTGAAGTGTCAGTTTATTTTTCATCAAAAAAAGAAAAAAAAATACACGTTTTTGTAATTTAGGAGAATTTTTTTTTCGTTCATTCTATTTTCAAATAAGCTGATTCAAAATGCTACAAGAATGCCGTTTAATAGACTTCAGTCTGTACAAACAGATGCATGTGATGGCTTGACAGCAGGTACAAAGCAAGTGCAGACAGCTCTTTTAGAGGATAAATATAAAAAAAGCTGAGAAGCCGTTTTCAGCAGGGATACGGCAGGATTCGCTGCTTTCTCTCAGATGTGGCGATTGTTCTCATAAGAGAATCGGCTTTCAGTCAAAGTCAGAAAAATGATTTTGAGAATTCTGACTGCCATTTATACGTTCTGTTTCCATCAGACAGCGGTGGCTCATATCTGCACCTGCTGGCTGAGTCATGACACAAAAGAGATAATGGCTCTGTTTTGGTGTGGGGAAATTGAATCGGGATTTTCAGAAAAATAAACCTTAACAGCTACAGTCGAGATCGCTAATGCAAAAATAAAAAGGTTTTTTTGTTTTTGTTTTGTTTTTTGTTTTTTTCAAATCCAGCTTCTTATCTGGATTCTTGTTAGATCAGTCATTTGTGCTTCTGTGAATAAATAAATAAATAAATAAATAAGCAGTAAATCAAAAACTAACATGAGTGGCGGCTTTTGTTACGTTTAATCATACATTAGTCTGTGCCTAATACAACCCTGAGGCACAATGCGCTCATTGCCTGCGGTGCACAAGAAGCACTGCATTTGACAAAATGAAACAATCAGTTCTGACAGGAAACAATGGAGCCGTCTGTGTCGCGTAAGAGAAAGTAATCAAACAAAGAAAAAACGCACCAGCTTTATCAAAAAGTAACAAATAACCTCATATTGATAAAGCCATATGATGTTATTGATAATTTTATAAATGTACATAAAACATTACTTTATTGGGTGACAAGAAAAAACAGTGTATTTAGGTTTTGATTTAGATTCATGTAACCAATTTAAATTCTGAAAAGTCTGATTGAGTTTATCTGCTATTTAGTTTTGAACAAAGCTTTTGCTTGAAGGTATCTTTAACAGCATATCCTCACCTCTCGTGAGATTCTCGATGCAGCTAAAAGGTTACTAGACAACGTAATTATAGCTTTGTAAACTTGATATCCTAAATTAAATCTCTCAAATAAACGCCTTTGCAGAATCTAAGTGGGCTTGTTGCTACAGTTTCGCTGTAGTATACTACAGACATCAACACTGCAAGCTGTGCATTAGAAAATGTACAAATTAAATTTTGATTGTTGAACAGAAGTACTAAGCAGCTGTGTCAGTGCTAATGTGAATGTAACAAATCTCTAGTCCCTTCAAAAGAAAACGCAAAACATAAATAAGCAGACAGATACATTTACACACAGCGGCACAGGAATGAAAAACTCGAATCCTTTCACAGAAAGAGATGCAGGATAGAGATTTTCTTAATTTACTTGAGCACAATGAGGCCATTTTTGGACGATCCCTTGACACGCACATGTTAATTAAAGACATGCAGGAGTGCTTCCAGGGCCTTTCAGTCTGGTGCCCTGCTGCCTTTTCTGCTTTGCCAGTCTTGCCACCATGCCGATTTGTCATCCACATCAATGAAAGTAATCAAGCCAGCAATCAGGGCAAGCTTTCACTTTATTTTATTTTTTTATTTTATGTGTGTGTATGTGTGTGTGTGGCATTCAGCTGCCCTCATCACAGTGATGCACATAAATGGAAGACAGGAATAGGCATCCTTTTCAAAGTATTATGGGGGAGGGAATCAAAGCTCTTTTGTCACAAAAAGGCTTCTTAGATGCTATCGTTGCAGCATTTTTTTTTTCCCTTCTTTTTTTCATGTGCAACTGAGTACAGCCTATAACTGACAGCCTATTGATGGATTAAATAGAAAGGAGAAAAAGTGAGAAGAAAAATGTATTTCCATATCAGGTGGTGTCAATACAAGAAATCACCATGACATGCTGGACTTTATTATTCATCTTGTTCACAGGTTATCTGAAGCAAAAAGAGAGGCCAATAATGTGGACACTGCTTCAGCAGAAAACATCAAAGTCCTGATGTGATAAACGTAACCAGTTTAACATTGAGGTTGAGGCCATGATAAAGGATCATGATAAATGCAGCATTATTTAAAGATGGTGAAAAAGCAATCTACATCTAACCTTTCAATACATTTTCATTATCCTCAGGTGTTTCATTAAGTTCATGTATCCATACAGTCTACAGTTAATTTTTCCAAAATAGCCAGAAGTGAAGTTGAACCGAGATTTATTAGATGTGATTAGAGAGATTAGAGCTGCATTTATCATGTCTTTATGCACAGACTAGAGAATTTAGGCCAAAAAACAGAAATCCAGTTAATTTATGACATGTGTGAGGATTGTATTAAAACTGACAAGAACTGACAGGATGTGAACTTAAATTTAGACTGTATCAAAAACCTTCCTGACTGTATACTGTAATACTGTCAGTGGCCTACAATTGTCAACAAAGAGCATATTGAATAAATGTGCGCGTGTGTGTGTGCATACATAAAATGTCGTAGTAAAAAGAAAGAGTGTGCTTTTTAAGGTTTTACACATGAGGAAGATTATAAATCATTAAGATGTCTAAAGGTAAATGCAACCATTAGACATGATATAATATACTCTGACATTATTTATTTAATAAAAGCTGAAGCAAAATCTGAAGCAAAAAAATCAGGCCTGCTCTTCTCTATAATGTTTCTGCAGTTCATTGAGTTTTGCAGACATTTTTTTTTTATTAACGGCCCTCTTCAGGTTCTGCTACAGTGTTTAAGTCAAGTTGAGGTTTTAACTTAGACTTTGCCGTTGCAACACCTTTTTTCTTTTCTTTTTCAGCCATTCTGTTGCTGATTTGTTGCTCTTTTGGGATCATTGTCCTGTTTCATGAGCCTATGTGACTGGCTTATTTTTTTTCAAGCTGGGCTCATGATCCTTTCTTTTTACCATGACCTGTACATATGAATTAAAAGATCTGTGTATAAAAAACCTCCCAGTCTATCTTGTCTTGGGTTGCTGTGTTTACACTAATTATAAAGAAATGACTGGTTACTAAGTTATTTTTGGTGAAAGGTAGCACTATTAAACTAAAAAATCATGCTCCAGATTTGGAGCAGTGCCCAGGAAGATAAAATGAAAAGAATATTTTAACTGTCCCCAGTTTGACTGAAATTACAACATGTCAAGGATCAGCAATATGAAACTACAAGTTAATGCACAAAATATGTTGCTTTGCAACAAAAGTTACATTTTGTTTGTAACTGTATTGACCTGGTGCAGAACAGACCGTAGCTGTGTGCAAACGTAGCATTGCAAATATCCACGAGAGCTCATTTTGTTAATAAGAATTATGTCTAAACTTTTATGTAGAAACTTTGTGTATGAACATCGGCAACCTGTGCATACATATTCATTTTGTACAAGGAAAAAACACTCTACATTTACTGGCTGTAAACCATCTTTATTTCATTGTTTGTATATAAAATCTGATTTAAAAGAAGTAATTAGACTTGACTATGTAGACAACATCCAACTTGTGAAGAAAGAAACAATGAAGGAATTAAAGACAGATATGTTATATTTTGGTCTCTGTTCTGGAATCACGAACGAAATAAAAACCATAATGAAGAAAGAAGTGACAGACTAGTTCAGAGCCTATTAAGTCAGGCTGAAGAACAGGCTTTTATGCATTGCAACAGCTTTTTATATCACCAGCAATTGCCAAAAATATATATATATATAAATAAATAGTTTGTACTATAAAGTTACAAAGTCAATAGTTAAATCTTATACAGGTCTGATTGTGTAAACAGGAAGTATGTAATGACAATAAGCAATGCAAGCTCTGTTTTGGTTTATGCAAAATTGTGTCACTTCTTATTTTTCTTTTTTACTCAGCTAAAACAGTCTGAAGTAAGCACTGGGTATGCACATCCTTACCATAATTTCTTACAAACGGGGAACAGGCATTTGCAAGGTTTTTATGCATGCATATTGTTTATACAGCTCTATGTATTACTGGCAGTGAAATATTAGATCAGTCTGTTTGTGTGTAGCCCTCGAGTCCAGCTCAGAATTTTAATGACTGCTTGGAAAAGTGGTTTCAGATAAAAGAAAGTTTAGGTGACACTGCTCAAGGCATCCACTCACATAATGAAAAAAATAACACATGCATACCTGTTAAAGTGACAAAATACCTCATTTTTACAGCTAAGGACACATGCAGGATATACAGCAAAGTATGAGCTACAGCAGGCTATAAATATCACTTGACACACTGTTCTGAAGCTTTGGTCCTAGGCTCATGCTTTTTCAGCTCCAACTCTGCACATCTACAGTAGAAGGGAAAGCCCTCTGACTTCACTCTAACACTGTGTTCGTTTAAAATTCATATTGACTATAGCCCTGGGTCATTAATCATGAATATTTTTTATTAATTTATCACAAACTGACATATTCTATTTTGACGTTAAGACTGCCTGCTTAAAATGTAAAGCTTAATAACACTCATTTGCATAGCACTTTGGTCAACTTAGTTTCTTTTAGAAGTGCAAGAATATCATAATTAATTGAGTTACTGTACGCGTTTCATTAGAATTTGACTTTCAAGCTAAAAAAAAGTTAAACCAAAGACCGTGCATGGCAATTATAGGAATATCAAGCTTCTATGATCATATAAGATGTGAACTAAAATGCAAAGCAGGGTAGATCAGTTCATACTAAAAATGTAAATACATTTTATATAAATCTATAATATGTAAGTAGAGTCTTCATAATATGGACAAATTTCAAATGTGTTATAGTTCAATTAAAAATATGATTCATTCTCCTCGGAGCATTGAGGTTGTTAAAATGTTCATCACAATCAGTACGATGGTTCCTGCTAAGCCCGTCCGCTATGGAGTCAAAAAGTGTTACTGTTATAATTGAAGACCAAGGCTAGGTCTAGTGCTGCAAGACTCACTAATCACCACCTTTGTTGCCTGTTGAAATTATCTGACATTTCTTGGCTAGCTTCGTGTGTGTGTGTAGATGCTTTTGTGCAATAAAAATAAAAATAAACCTCTAAACTGCTCCTCCATTGTCATTCTCCTAACACAGAACTGAAATCAACTGATTTAACGCAAATGTGCACAAAGAAAAAAAGCTTGTTTGCTCTATGTTCTTTCCTTATTTCTAGCCGTCCAGCATGCGGATAACTAAAGAACGTTTGTAACACAAGTAGCAACATAATTGTAACTGTAAAGGAGAACTATAAACAGTAACATTACTGTGACTAAATTCCATTAAATGTAATGTGATTATAGCCAATTGTTACTTTAAAATGCATTACACCCAACACTGGTCACTACTTGTTGGTAAGTGGTTGCTAGGCAAGTCAGACTATATCATACATAATTCAAGTTTTATGGAAATAAATAAAGTCATTGTTATGAAATAAAGTTTGTGTTCAGGTCAAAATTGAACAGTCTGTTTTATTAGCTGTTAAATTAGCATGACAAACATGTTTCACTACCAAATTCAGTTCAGTGGGTTGTTCAGTAAACAGGGCGGGGGGTTAGTGGATTCCCACTTATTTCCTATGGCCGTCACCTTTGACCGGGAACACCATGGATATAACAATGTTGTTTAAAACACTCAAAATTCAATAAAAGAGGTGCTCATCGCTTTTAGTTGTCCAAGTGCATAGTCTGGAGGTTGTCATAAGGCCCTGAGGCAATCAGACATAAAACACAATATTTATGTGTTTTTTAAGTTGTAAATCACTCAGATTAGACAGGAACACAACAGGAACGCTCGGCAAGTCAGACTATACATAATCAATTGTGGAAATCAATAATGTATTAATTTCACACCATACTTTTTTAAGATGTTGTAATTGTACATAATAAATGCTACAAATGGGTCATTTTTAGATGTTCATTGGTGGTTTCTGGGCAACATGGTAAAGCCATAATCACGCATAATGAAAGTATTGCTAGGCAGTGTGTTACCTTCAATTGGTCAAATCTTCACGTGTTCCTCCGAATTTTTTTTTTCTTTTATCAATGGTAAAATTTAGTTTTAAGAAAAAGTGTAGACATAAGGGACGCAGCGTTCAAAGAAAGCCTTCATCACACTACCATTAACTCTACCACCATGCTTTCAGCTATAATGTGTCAGCTGTGTAAGGCGAAACCTCCTACACATAATCTTTGTCATTATTTAACTTACAAATCAGAGGTCTTCTTTGTTCTGTCTACTCTAAAAAAAGTTAAAATGTTCTGCAACTTTACAAAGTGCTCCCCTCTGCCAACAAAGATGGCAGGCCCTTCCAAAGTGGCTGCTTTCCATCTGTCTTGCAGCCGCTCTCCATTGGCTGTCATATGAAAAAGGCCCTAGGAATTAGCTGAAACAAATTAAAGCTGTATTTTCGGAAAGCAGAAACAACAGATCTGCCCCTTGTATACAGATAACGTAAAAGCAGCCGTAGTAATGTGGGTTTTGTAATCCATTTCATAAATCTAGAAGCTTGTCTTCCAAGTAATGTGTTCTAATGCCAGAAGGTTCGCAGACATTTAAATCATCACAGGTGGTTTTGGGGAGGTCGAGATCACACATGAGGTCGCACGGAGTCGGCAGAGTCACATTAATTAAATTGTGAAGTGGAGATTGCCCTGGAAGGGGGGACAGCACTCACTCCATGAGATGATAATCAAGGTTCTTCCTCTGTGTGATGATAAATCTTCCACTTAATATATTTACAGCCAGAGTCCCATAGAAGCTCAGCTTTGTGCATGGCTATTTTGGCTGTCAGTCAGCCATCATTCAACCAACTTTCAGTCCAGGAAGCTTTTAAAAAAACTTCTCAGTAGAATGTCAGAAAAGTTTGACATTTCCATGATCCCAAGAGGATGAATCATGAAACTAGTTCTCATGTTAGGGATCTACTGAGTCTTTCGCCAAAGAAATTAACCTGTTCACAACTGTTGCGTCTGTTTTTGTAACTCAATGCATTTTAAACTAACTGCCATTAGAGTCTATTGACTCTTATTATGATGATTGTCGCGTATGTTATACACATATGTTATACATAGATGTATAACATATATGTATAACACATATGTTATACATATATGTTATACATGTATGTCTCTTTCTTAACTCTTGCCAGACGCATTCATCTATCTGGATTACACTTTCTATATAAACTGTCTGCTAACTGGATCATTAGCATCTACATACTCTAATTGCACGTTATAATTACACCTAGTATGCATTTTGTTAGAAAGGTTTTACATCTGCACAGACTGTGACTATCAGCTGATTTTATTTTGCGAGCTTGCCAACACAAAATTAGCCAAGCCGACCCCGGCCCTGAAGCCAAAGCCTGACTGACAAACTTGTTTGCATTATGTGTTCAGTACGGGTCACTGGAATGTGTTGTCATGCATATCTCTAAATAAATGTTCATCAACTACTTATAGACGCCTGTATCCAAGGTATATGTACAGTAGCTTGCAAGGAACAAGAACAATAAATAAACAAATGGTTTTATTATTAAATTTTTTGGTAGTTATGAACAACCGTTTCACCGTCTCACTACGTACAGTAATATAATGAACAAACAAAGAATAGCATGATAAACTTACGTACGTGTCTTCATAAAGGCCAAAGTGATGTTGTTATGCAATCACAGTTTGTTAGTCTACAAGTCACGGAAACTTGAAACTTGATTGGAACACGATAGAAGATAAATAAGTATGGTTTAATATCCTTCATAAGAGTTTCACTCGCCTATTTATCTTCGCTATTGTTGTGCTAATATTCAATCATGCCTCCTATAGTATATGTGCATATTTGATGGAGTGTAGTCAGTGAATATCCAGCTGGGTTGAAATAGCACAAGGCTGTGAAAGATGAAATGTAATAATGTCCTATTATTTGATAAGGTACAGTGTTCAGATAAAATGAAGAACCACAGTGAAAATATAAAAGTAGCTGTAAATTCATTTCTATTCATTGACTCCACCCCCCCACCCCCTATTTTTTATTTCAACACAATTTTCATGCCATTCTTTCTTTTTTATGTTTGGAGAAACATAATTGCTTACGTTTGTTTGCTCATTTTGCTTTTTGTGTTTTTTACATGCACTCAGGCTCTTCAAAGCAAACAGGCTTCAGTGGTTTTTAACACACGATTTTTTGATTAAAAACCAATTCAGTGAAGAGTACTCATCGCTCCGAGCACTCCGAGGTGACCGCCTGATGACAGTAACATCAATAATCTCTTCTCAGAGGCTAGTCACCCCCAATACACAGATGACGATGGCCGACAAGGACAATGAACAATCCAAATATTGGAGATGTGGATCAGGAGGACATTAACTAACTTATTATTAGCCATAAATCACACAGTTTCCAGAAGCAGAGACTATTACTTAGTCATGTAAGCCTCTAGCTGATAAACTGTGTCTTCAGGGCATCCTGGCCTCTATGGCTTAAAGACTCTATAATTACCCGTCTTTTGGTTTCAACTTATTTGTGGATTTTAGCGCTCAGCTGTCTACTAGCTAGTAAAAGTTCATGCAACATACTGTAGTAGCTATGAGAGGAATAATGCCAGCTGTATTATCTTCATAGTTCCAGTCCAGGATGTTTTAAACCATGTCTATTGAATCATCTCATGTACAGCCTCATGCTCTATAAATAAATAACAAAATTTTAAATAAGTAATTACATTTAGTTTTTCCTCTAAAATATGATATAATTCAACATATTATGAAATTTTATTTCATCTGGCTTTTTTTTTTTTTTTTACTATGTTTGGA
>VUQR01027821.1:72789-90510 GCA_015108515.1 Hemichromis elongatus
AAGGACCTCAAAACTGATATGCAGTGACTGTGAAAACTGTGCCTCGTGTTCTTTTGTTTCAAACTGAATCATGTTCTGACATGCAACAAATAAAGAAAAAAAAACCTTGTTAAATGTAGCTGTGTGGTTGATTTATTTACCTAACTTTAAAATAGTTTACATTGACAGTGTTTGTTATTGTGATTTTTTAAAACGATATGCCTAAAGCCCAATGGGTCAAATTTGACCCAAATCCTAAATCAGGGAATAAAGGGTTAATATTGAAAAAGTGGATATTTTGGTGTTCAGTGAACTTATATAAGTCATTTAATGTGTAGTTCATAATTTTCCAAAGAAGACAATGGTTCTTGGGTTCTCTAGGGTTAAAGAAGTGGAACACTGTGCCAATTTCTGGTATGGTTCCGCTTATTCCCACTGCAGTTATTAGTTTCATGATTTTCCTCGAAGCATGTGGGGGTATCTCAGCCTCAAATAGGGCAAATCTTTTCATTTCAGAAAAGTCTTAATTCCTAATACGATTGAAAATAAGTTCATTTTTTAAGCTTCAGGCTTTTTTTCCCCTTTATGTAGGTTGATGGAGGGGGGCTGCGATTTTGCAGCTCATTTCTATACTGAGTGACTCTTTGCAGTGTAAATCAGCAGGTATCTCTCTCTCTATAGAGACCTTTTGTTCTGGTTAGGCTTTCACAATCAGGCGACCTGGTTTGTTTGACCCTGCTGTTAAGTATCAATAATTGCGCATTGGCTGCCAACACCTGCAAGATGCAGAAAAAGTTCGCAGGGCGCAGGGCGCACCTGTTTCCTAATCAGCCTAGCGGCGTTTTTATAATTTGAAGAAGAAGAAGAAGAAGAAGAAGAAGAAGAAGAAGAAAAAAGATCGAGTAAACACCTTGGCAACTTCGGGGTTTCGATTTAGAGAAATCAAGCAGGAGAAGACAGAGAGTGGTGGCAAATGAGCACATGATGGGAAACGGGCAGCACGAAAGCGCCGACAGTAAACATCTCTGTGAGCGACCGCCGCAGGAAATCCGTGTCCATGGAATACTAATCACGGAATAAGCGACGGGACAAAAAAATGCATAGCAAACCCCTAGTAGTGCATAAATTAACAACAAAAAAAATGTGGGAATGAAAGAAAGAAAAAACTCGAAACATTATTGCAGCTGTGAAATCTTTTAAAATTACTCACCCGAAGAAGATGAAATAACTTCACCGCGACACGGATGGTGTGCCGTGGTAGAAGTTGGGCTTTTTCTCTCCACGCAGCACACGCAGAAAAAAACGGCTTATGTCAAAATTAAGACTTTGAAAGTTTTCATGATGAAATTAGTCCTGATGGCGGTGCACGGCTGCTGAAGATCGGCTACCGGATCGCGCGTAAATGCTCACCCTTGGCAGGGATGTGGCAAGTCTGATTCTTTCTCTCTCGCTCTCCAACTCTCTCTCTCTCCCCGTCTCTTACTCTCTCCCTCTCTCTCTCTCTCCTGCGCAGTGCTGACTCTGTGCAGGGAACCCCAGCTGCAGGGTTTTGGGTACGTATCTATATTTCTCTTAACATAAGGCAACGAGGGAGTCGGAACACCGGGCGAGACAGGAAACGCTCTCATCTGAGCCAAATGCTCGCTGACTGGAGTGGAGGGAGCCTATCGAAAGAGTTTGACCAAAATAAGTTGGCAAGGAGGGAGCCAGAGACACACGCAGCGTTTTTGGCAAACGGAACGAAGAACCGAAATTCAAACCTGCCAAGTTTTTGGCAGCAGATGGCATGCGTACTGTGAAATGATTGCCTTGCTAGTGAAAGGAAAATCAATACAAAATTATTGACACCTTCAACCAGCCAGAGGAATTTAGCATCTCCCCTCACCTTGAGAATTAATTAAATCCTGCGAGCCACCACATGTTTAAAAGAATTCTCTCATTTTAGTTTTAATTTTGGGAAATTTTGCACTTAGGCACATTAGGCGTATTTCTCTTTTTCCCCCAGAATAATTCACATTTTTAAAACACAATGTTTATTCAGTACGCTCCTTTTTTTTTCTGAAGTTCCACATTTGTGCTCCCGGAGTTTTGTTTTTCGCCCAATTAGCAGCAAACTGAGCTCCTGTGGTGACAGAAGAATGCAGCATAAGGCTGGCCTCTCTTAAACTACGGCACCTCTACAGTCACAGAGCTCTGAGACCAACCAGTGTTAGTTAAGATCCTAATTAGTGACAGTAAACACACTATATGTGCCAGCCCTTCCAGATAATAACGCATGCATTTGCAAAACAAATTCTCCTCGAGCCTAGGCAGCATTTGGACTTTGGTATTTGTTTTGAAGCAGGTGGTTTACACTTACTCTTTTCTTTTTTCCAAAAGCATTACATTTCAAATTATAAACAGAGATTGGACATTAATAACAACTGGATAACACTCTGCATTTTTATCCATGCTATTTGCATTTTGGAGACGGCACATTACCATGGTGCACATTCTTTTGTCTCATCTGCTCAGTCATTTAAGAAGGGAGCACTGACCCAAACTAATAGAAAGAGCAGCCTCTGTCTGTCATACCTGGAAGAGCAGTTAGCAAAGTCTAAATCTGAGACAGAACAAGTGAAAAAAATAAATAAGTTACTGCTGGGAAACGATGAAGACTAATGTTGTTGGGGACAAATGGAAAGGCAGTAAAGGGAGGGAATATAAGGTTTGATAAGACCGAGAAGAGGAAATAGCTGGACTGATCAAGAAGTCAACCTAAAGGATGTAGAGGGACAGGGTGCAGCGGGAGAAAAGGGGAGGTGTGATAAGAGAGGAAGAGGTGAAAGGGAGGAGAAAAGGGAGGTTTATCGCAGGAGGAGGGGGGCGGAAGGGGGGGAGTAGTTCAGCGGTGAGAGTTATTTAATTGGAGAGTGACATTGGGAGCTTGGCTCGTCAGCTCTTCCCCATCAATCACGCGCGGTCAGGAGATGCCTGAGGTGATGTGGCCCACGTCCTACTCCCTCTAGATCTCGCGGCCCACCCCGCCATTTAACCGCTATGCCTCTATTACATATCCTACACCCTCAGTGCTCCATCCCCCCCATCAGGATGCTCTGACCTCTGCTCACCTGGCCTACAGTAATCTGCTCCCCTGTGACACGCTCCTTGATGTGTCTTTTTGTTCACCGACTAACAAGAAAAACAGTGAAGAGATACTGTGGCAGCTTGCGGAGCATTAAAATATGACCTCCAAGGACAGAGTTTGATTTTTGTGTAATATGTGTCACAATGCAACAATAAAACTGTTGATAGCTGTACTGAGTGACAGTATTTCAATGCAGCTAAACCCGTAAAGAGGTGGGATTTAAGAGGCAGCATGTCGACAGTCAGTTCTTAAAGTGTGTGTTCTGAAAGGAAAAAAAAGGGGGGGGGGGTAGAGACATGTCCCTGGCTTTTACTGGCCAGTGGACTCAAATCAAGGATCATCCTGCAGTGAGGCCACAGTGCTAACGACTGCACAACCATGCCAGGTTTGTTTGGAAATGCACTTTTAAAGATGACAGCAGGATGCCGGAGGATGGAGGGCTAAGGTCTGTGTATGGTCTGCTGGGAAATCCTGGATCCTTGTATTCATGTGAATGCGACTTACTATACATTCATTGTTGAGGCCCAGATACACAGCTTCATGGAAATAGTGAATCCTGGAGGAAGTTGCCTCTTTTAACAAGGTGCTCTGCCAAGCTGCCAAAAATCCTAAAGGATAGAAACGAACATGTCAGACAGTGCTCACCAAGCTTTAAATTTCCCAGCTCTCCATCTCAAACCTCTTTGGTATGTGCTGAAAACTTAAAACCACCTAATGACATACAGGATGTCTTGGTACTTCATATCACCGAACACCCTCAAATGTATCCTTTAGTCTTGTAGTCACTATTCACTATTGACTAAAAGCCAACAAAAAGTCGTTTTCTCTATGTCCCAGTTCACACTCTTAGATCCTCCATTGTTAGCCCTATTAGATAAACAGTACTCCTCACCAGTGTTGGGTGTAACTTGTTGGATTACTGTAATCACATTACATTTATCAGCAATGCAGTAATGTAACACATTAAAGTACAGTTACGATTATGTTGTTACCGGCGTTACAAAGTTTCTTCAGTTATCTGCACCCCAGGTGGACATAACGTAAAAACAAACATCAAACAGACACGATTTTGTTTCCTTTCTTGCCTTTTGTCACTTAATCAGGGGATTTCATTCGTATGCTTGGAGGAGGAAAACGGTGGAGTGGTACAACCCCGCTCAAAAACATCGCCTTTGAGGAGTGAAGATGTGAATATTTTCTTTTTACTGCACAAAAGCACAAAAGCGCGATGGTAAAGTGAAAACTGCGTCCAAGACAGAAACAACTGCATCATACTGCAAACACAACATCGGCTCTTTGTAACCACCTGCACAGACACCATCCCAACACAGATCTAGCCAAGAAGCAAGAGTGATGATAAACCTGAGAGTATGCAGACCTCTGCCCAGCAGCCTAAGCCTGAACTTCAACGGGTAACAAAAACCGTGGTGAGCAGTCAGGGTTGAAGCCTCTGTTTCTACCTGTTCGTGTTTGTACAGCAGAATCACTGTGGCGAGTGTTTTAAAGTCTCCTTGAGTTGGTTTTTCTCTTTGCTTTCCGTCGTCGGCTTAGTTTTACATAAATACTACCAGACTGCACATGTGTGTCCTCATTAGGATAGAGATCTGTGTTAGTGTGAGGGAGCCTACGATTGATACTGTTAACTGGTCATTATGTGACAATGTGTTTCACAACATTTTACACAGTAACGTCAAAGTAGTGTAACAAATTACTCCCTCCATCGAGTAATTAGGTAATATACTGAATTGCTTTAAAAAAAATAAAGAGTATTGTGTAATAGATTACTTTCCTTAAGTAACGATCCCAAAAGATAAAAAGTAGGAATGCAGCGTTCACAATTTGTGCATCAAAACTCTGGAACTCTGCAGATAATGTCAGGAAACTCTTAAAGCACACTTGCTTTAAGAGTGCTTCCACTTAATAAAAATAATAATAACAATAATAGTAATAAGACCACTGTACAGTCGTACCCACTGAATTCAGCCACATTTATAAATCATGTGGATACAAACCATTATGCATATCTCCTTCATCAATATCATGATACCTTCGGCGTCTGTTACTTCCAAGATTGTTTCTTTTCTCACATTTCCATGTTTGGACCTCATGTACGGTTTATTTTTATTAATGTATTTGTGGTGGGTTGCTTGTTTGCTTAAATGCCTGTTTTACTATGTAACCGATCTTGTTTTTTTAATGTGTTTTTATGCCTGTGAAGACCTTTTGAGCCCTCTGTATGTAATATTGGGTTACACAAATAAAACTGAAATGAACTGAAGTGAATAAAGTGAACTCATTTTACATTTACATTTGCAGTTTCCATCAAAATATACAGCAATATTAATGTGGAACAAGGATATATATGTGCACACACTATCTTTTTTTTGTAGTCGAGCTGCTGCTACAACATTTTCACGTTCTCCTGGGATCCTGGGATAGAAGTCCCCTGTTGTTGGGATAGAATCGCTGCTGTAACTGATAATACATAATGCATGGATTTACAGTACATTAGCTGATACTTATACCAGTAAAGAAATTGGATAATTGACTGTTAATTGCTGATTAGTCTCTGACCTGCTAAAAGATAGTTGACATTATAATTCCAGTAACTGCCTTTTACAGTCATTGAAGAGATGATTGTACCATTGACTGGCCAATTTCACCTCTAAACAAGGTATTGATTTCCCCAGTGGACATTTAAAGGGAAAAAAGGGTGTTGCTTTGCACACATCTAAAGCGATGTCATAACAGATGTCAGCTTTTTAAAACACTTATCCCCAAACCTCGTGCTAAAAACAGCCAGAGCAGAAAGCACAGCAGACAGCAGACTAAGGAGGAACTTTACGTGACGTGATCTGGAGGCTCTCGCTGCGCAGATGCTCCTAAGAAGATCCGCAGTGAAATGTGAAAATGTTTTGAGTTTATGAAATCCACTACACTGTGCAGGACTTTGCATTCTTAAGCTCTGGCAGAGCAATGATTCAAAGCAAGTGACCTTTTCACACCGCGATCTTGACAGTTGGGTCCTGATTTATCATCCAGCTCAATTCCATTTAGTGGTCGTTCTAATTCGTCTGACTTCTGCCCGTCTCCGTAATTGAATCAAGACATTTGCACGCAAGTTAAAATGCCCTCTTAATTGTTCTTTATTTCATTTTAATTCTTCTGTTGATTGATTTTTTTTATTTTTCTAAGCTCAGACACATCAGGGCCAGTGTTTCGCAGAGTGAGGGTCAGGCAGCATGGGTTTTGCATAGCAAACTATACGCAGACATGCATCTCGGTGCATTTCGAGTTTACAAGGCTGCAGAGTGTTGGGGATCAGAGGCAGCAGAGGGGCCTTGATGTTCAAGGGATGAGGCCGGGGAGTTGTTGTCCCCCTGACTCTGGCACCATGACCAAAATACAAAGCTGAGCTTATTTACATATGCTGCATCAAAACATCCTCGCTGCTACTCTATGAGAAGCGGGGATTCGGACTAATCATGCAGCAAGTATTGAACGATTACATTTTCATCAGATGCAATGTAAGAGGGCTGAAAGATCAAGTGAACTAATGGATGACCTAATCATGGGGGATTGGCTGTATCGATTCAGATGGCCATATCCTCATTGTCTGTCATGCCGCAGAGGCTGGAGGCGGATACGTTTCCTTATTGGCCGAAACTACCATATTCAAGAAAAGCTCATTCAGATTACACTAATTTAGCCCGTGTCTCTCCTGTTCCCCTGAGGGTTAAATAGATTACAGGGTAAGAATGTCAATCTTGCTGAGTTGCAGCTTAGAACTTGTGTTGCGGAGGGTTAGACTTCGAATAATTTACCGTAACAAGTTTTGATCAATCCTACTCCCTTTTTCGATATTTTTTTCTCATATTTCCTCTCCGGGAGATTCTGCAGCGCACAGTTCCTCTTCTTGCATCCACCATACATAAATTGTCTTAATCCTCATTGATATACAGTGTGTTGAAAATGTTGTCATGCTTGCAGATGCAATTTTGCACGCAGGCAAAATTATGACTTGGTGGTTGGTGACACTGGCTGCCAACACTGCAGAGACAGTCATTCTTCAAGGACAATCTTCTGCATCTGTGTGAATAATCAATGTTACTGAGAGTTTATCATGGACTTGTAGCATCTTTCACGTAGCATTGGCCAATATCGCTTCTGCAAAGCACATCTAGGATTAAAGGGACTACTTGCTTAAGATGATAGAGAATCCCTAAAAGAGAGGAGAAAAATCAAGGTAAATACTCGAGATTGAGAAGGGGGTGTAGATAACAGACAAGTACAGAGGTCATTCTCAGCAATTTCCCTCCAGACGCGTCACAGCAGGTTCTGAAAGAGAAACGTCTCGCTGCAGACAGACATGTTCATTCACCTCGGTTTGTGTCGACTGAGACAGCATCCTGATCCGAATCCTAATCACGCACCCACTTGCTTGCATTCAGTGGTCTGTGTGTCACAGAGCAGAAGAGCCATGGCAGCTTAGGGTGTGCTCTCAATTCACACTCCAGCCTGCAACTACAAAATCTCTGCAAATGAGAAAAAAAAAGTGTTGGCAGGGATCTACCTTTGCTATTAATCCCTATCTGAATCGAAAGCCGTTTAGTAGTTAGCTGATTTGCAAAGATCAAATGACAACACAAAGTTTTCTTTAATGACCCACAGAGAATTTGGTCTAGACAACTTGCTGCTTTTACTCTTTGGAGCTCAGCTTTTTAAATATTCTCACTTACCGTTTAAGCTGTACAACCACTAATTTCAGCTCTGAATTTTATTCCACAGGTGTTGCAGGCAGATAGATGCTTTTTTTCCTCTTTTCTTTTCATTTCTTTTTTTAAATTAGACTCAGATATATCAACTATTTTTCCAAAAAATGAGTGAATACATATTCTACAAGTCCCAAAGCATAACTCCCAGTTGCTGTGTGACTGCTTGGTTAGCAGAAATAACTTTATTATTCATGATATTTTGTTTAAGGGAAAAATTCTGATTATGCAGATTTAAGCAGAGCTGTGATATCACAAGTAGAAACACTGGTTGATAGCTTTAGTAAGTCTGTACAGGACAAAGCTAAATAACACGTCTATTTTATTTTAGGTTCGGCTGTGTGGCAGGCAGGATAGGACCCAAATGCAAGACTCACAAAACAAAAGAGTGAACTAAAAGAGGCAGCTTCATTGTGGCTAACTAACTTGAGCATACAAAATAAAAGTAGAAACTGGGAACAAGAATCTCAAACTGGAAAACAAACCAGGAACCGTAAACTAGGAAACGGCTAAGAACACAGAAGAAAATACACAGCAGAGCGAGGGTACGACATGACAACGGACAGAGGAAAACATGAGGCAAAACAAGTGAATGGAAAACAGGAGGGAAGCACAGCTGGGGCTAATCTGACATAACCAGACACAGGAAGCAAAGAAGGATACACTGACATAGGACACGGACTATCAAAGTAAAACAGGAAGCAGCAGACAATTCACAAAGACACTGAGAAGTGGAAACATGACAGACTCTGAGGGAGGGAACATGAAGCACAGAGACAAAAGTAACTAGACGTGGAACATAGGGAAGACATAAAGATGGAAAATCAAGACTAAGCATACAAAACACGGAGAACACAAACAGAAGAGAAACCAAAAAACATCATTCAATAAGCATAACTTAACCCAAAAACAGAAAAGACTGGGTATTTTGGTTGTATGTGCCAATTTTGCACTCTCTACCTGATAGTATAAATTAGCTATAAAGACCAAAAATATTTTTCCTACTAGCACACTTGGTTCTTCTGCAAAGTTGTCCATTTAATATGGTGCAACATGGTTATTGACTCACTTTTAGTGGCAGCCACTCATTTTTCACTAATGACGGGCCGCCAGAGTTAGCAAAGATTCAACGTGCCAGTGAATGGAAAGCCTAATGAATGCTTAAAGGGACATCAACAAAACCTTCATCACACTGAAATTTGGTATATCGTCTATTTTCAGCATCCCATCAGTGTTTTATTTGCTCCCTGAAAGTGCTGTTGTGATCAATTAATACCCGGACTTCCTCCACAAACATCCACCTTTAAATCCTAAATCTTATACTGGGGATGAGGTCAATATTTGAAAGGTTTAAATTCTCGCTTGTAAGGCAGTTGGTGAGCGAAAAATTGTCTTGGCGTAAACAAACAAACAAAAATTGTACAAATTGGAACACATTTTGTACAAACGCGCACAAATTGTGTTCCAGTGCTTCTTCTCAGTTTGGCTTTCTCCCTGGAGTTCCACTTGCATGTAGCCACGTGTGATTTCACCACGGACCTCACTTTTGGAAAGAGCAAACATCAACTTCCGTGTCAAAATGACCCAACTTACATGCTGAGAATTAAACAGCAGATTTCAGTGGAGAGGACACGCCGTCCAAGCCTGAAAGTGATGCTTCGGGCTCACTTAGGGATTCCACATGAATACTGAGAATTTGTCCACCCCAGTTTCACACTGTCAAAACCGAATGTTTGCCCTAAGATAAAAGTCATAAAAGTTTTTGATCACTCCCGAAATGTACAGATATATAAGTGTGACTTTGGGTACTGAAAACAAAGCATGAGATGTATTGCAGATGGAGTTCCAGAAGTGTTTTGATACTTTTTAAAATGTATTTCCTTTCTTCGCAAATGATTCAAATCCAGAGTCACTTCAGCTGCCAGCATCTAAAGGAACCTGGAACTTAAACTTGTAAGCTGCGTTTAAGTGATGCACACTTGACGTTAACTAATAAATCTTGTGTGAAATATGAACCTTTAAAGGTGCCTCTCCATCCTCATGTGGAATTGCTCTTTTACCTCGACGCACATAATCATTTAAGAAAACTCCTTGAGGTTACATCAGTTTATCAGTTTCTACTTCATTTGTTGTGCCTCCAGCACCAGGCTTTTTCGTTTTGCATGTTTGAAAAGTGACAAATATCGCAAGCTTTTGACAGCCAGCCCTGCCTGCACGTCACCCGGATGTTTTTCTTTCATTTTGAAAAAAAAAGGAGAACAAATATTGTCACCTTGTGTTGCATACAATGAGAAAAAGAGAAAGAAAGAGCAACTAACAAGCACAAATAAAATAAAAATGAGGACTGGATGAGGCAGGGGGAATAGATGAGGAACAGGAAGGGACAGTATATAAAAAAAAAAAGGCAGAAACATTGGCTTTGTCATGACAGTCTCCTCTCCCATGGCGGGGAAGATGTGTGTTCACATGCTCCAGTAGTCAAGTTGAAAAACCCAGGCCTGTTGCATTCACTCGAGCAGCACCGGAGCACTCATGGTTGCCTGGTTGGCAAAGAGCTTGTTATCCCCCTACTCCTTCATCTGCTCGCGCCTCTTCTTTCCACATCCCTTCTTCTCACACCCCAAGCATCTGCATTCTGTTTGCTTCAACAAGCCCCCTCCGTTTTTCCTGGCCACCATGTAACAAGGAAACAAGCAGCGCCTTTTTTATTTTTCCTGCAAAGACACAGGTGAAGACAAGCAGCACAGCCAACAGCCCAGGTGGTGTTTGCATCAAGCAAAAGCTTCCTGATCCTGAAAATCAAATGCTGTCCCATCAAACCAAATCCGCTGCTCCCGCGGTGCCTGAAACGTCCCGCTGGTGACAAATGTGAGTCCCCAGTCTCAAAAAAAGGAAATGAACAGTGATAATCTAATGGAATCGGTCAACCAACAAGTGTCAAATGGGAATACACACAGGCACGGGGGAGCGGCTGGGTTGACTGAATACACTGGATAATGAAGCCAAGAGAAGTATAACAAGCCTTCTTCCTCTTATTGAGCATATTTCAAAGATTTCTCGTTAACTCCAAGAGTTTCTCTTCTGCCTATTAAATTTTCTTTCCATCTTTATGTGAATGGGACTGTATGAGCCAAGAGCACTTGCTGAGTCAGTGGGTGGAGGCCAAACAGAACCAAAACAATAACAATCATTTTTACAAGTTTTTCTTGAAGCACATAGTGAATACAAAATATTTTAAAATGACACACAATGGGCACTGGAGTTTGTACTGCATTCAGACTAGAAAGGCAAGGACAAATACCTGCAGTCTTCTGTGGAATACCTTCTTTTTTAAGGTTATAATTTAAATTATGTTGCCTCGATTTGCAATGGAGCATTGAAACTGGTGTGAAGAGCATTCTGAATGTTGTTGTAATGTTGAAGCTACAATGCAACATTATAAGATATTCAGGTTCTAACCAATGGATTGGGGTTTGCATGCACTGCAATCTGGCTTTTGCAAGCATCTGCACAGACAGCATGCTTACGCAAAGCTAGCAATGAACGCTAATGATGCTAATGAGAAGTTGTGCTAGTAGAATATTAAGTACATCTGGTTATTTCTGTCCTGAATGCAGTTTGCACTTCACCATCACATCCTTGTCTCTTTGTTGCAATAAAAATAAAAGTGATGTCCATATCTCCACTCCTCAATAACTACTTTCCTCCTCCCTGCATATAAGCTAATATCAGCTGACTGTAACGCAGGCGTGCAGGAAACAAAAGGCCTGCTTAATGTTTTGTTTTTCTTTCTACTTGCCTGTCCTGTGGATAATTGAAGGACCTTTGTCAAGCAAGTAGCAACATAATTGTACCATAACTGTAATGTGATTACGGAATTTAGTGCAGTAATGTGTTACATTATAAGATTTGTGAAAC
This sequence comes from Hemichromis elongatus, assembly GCA_015108515.1. Lineage (NCBI taxonomy): Eukaryota > Metazoa > Chordata > Actinopteri > Cichliformes > Cichlidae > Hemichromis > Hemichromis elongatus. The sequence goes on from VUQR01027821.1 coordinate 84,586, forward strand.
ATATAACGTGATTAGTGTCTTATTAAAGGGGATATATTTATTTCAGAATGCAAGCTCCTTTGAAACTTTGTGAAGGAACCTACGAGCACCTTCCTAGTCTGCAACTATTGTGACTGAGACATGACCACAAAGTTATTACCACACAAAACACCATGCGCAAACACAAATACTGGTGAGTAGCATTGGTCACCTCTTTAGGTTATGTTGCAGGCTTTACTGAGACTCACTGTAGAAAGCCGAATCAGTCATCACACTCAGCACTGACGAGATTAAGATACCGCCTCAATTATTGTATTAAAAATTGATTAACGGTGCAAGAACAAAAAAAGGTTTCCCATGTTTATTACCCTGAATGTTGAACACATTTCTCCAATTTTGTCCCCCTGAAAAATGCGCAGTAATTTCCATTTCTTTTCAAGACTTTCAGAGGCCAAGCTAGTTTACCGCTGGGACTGCTTTTTACAGTGTTGCATATGAATAATTAAATGTTAAAGGCAGAGCTACATGAGTCTATCACCATGCCATTATCGACCATTGTTTGGAAAAGATTTTGATTTTTTGCCAGGAGAGTGTACATTTTTTGTCACGTTTTTTTTTTAATCTCACTAAGTCAAACAGCTTACCTGATTTGCATAATTATCAAGCTGATTAACTTGTGGTTGCCAACTAAAAACGAAACATGCTTTTCTCTACTTTGTCTCAAGAAGCGATCTGACATTTTTAAATCTTTTTTGTTGTTCTTGTTGTTATTCTTTGTCATTATGCTGAATGCAATATCCAAGAAGCAAGGTAAAAAGCATCGCTGTTTCCCTTTAGATACATTTCAGCACTCATGAATGGAAACAAATATCAAGATATTCTTGTATGCGGATATCTAAATGTATGAAATTTCCTGCTCAGAGAGACAAAAAGGGAAATAAAAAGTAAAAGAGGGAGGATGACAAATGGTGATTAAATCCATTGTCTGAAAAATGTGTGCAATCAGTATATGAAATAAAGATCAAGTGAGAATGAGCTCAGCTGATTATCAGTGTGATCAGAAAACAAAGCCTTATACTGCACATCACAAATTAACTGCGCTCTGTTCCTCCACCATTTCCCACTCTCTGTGAATTTTTCCCCCCCGCTCTGTTTCTAACTTTTAACACTTTGATTTCTCATGTGAGGACAAACCCACATCTCAAATTGGAAAAGTTCTCCACTGGTGCAGCAGCAGAGCTCGGTGCAGAGTGGCAGCAGTTGATTGAGCTGATGGTGTGAGTTTCTGAAGGCCTGTAAGCCTTTTCAAGAAAGGCCCCCATGGGTTTTCCCTGGTTCAGGAATGCGCTGGGGCCATGCTGGCTTCAGCTGACAGGGCCCCCCTCAGGCCCCAGTGGCTGCCAGGATGAAGAGAATGCTCCGAGTAGACACACACTGACAGGAGCTTATGTGGTCGTCCGCGTCCGTCACAGCTTTCATTTCCCACACTAGGCCACTGATCCCCTTGCTGGGTGACATTAGTGACACTGTCTTTTAATCTGTTCCAAAGAGCTTGACCTGCGGAGCCCGTCTCCCGAGGATAAGAACAAACTCATGGCTACCGGAGCCCAAATGGAAACTATCACTTTTTTGTCCCGGGAAGACCTCAGCACAGTGACATCTCCTGATCTGGATCTTGTTTTTCTTTCCCAAGAGAAAATCTCAAGAAGGAGGGGAAATTAAAACAAAAAGCTGATTTACCTAAAAACAGGTAAAAGGTAGTGGGCTAGAATGGTGCACGCTGTGAATGTTGTTATTGGTGATGCTGATCAGAAAAACAAGAGAAAAAACACTGGAAACACACATTACTGGTATTTGAAATCTAAGTGCGACTTCAATTTGAACTTTTCGATTGGTCTTGTCTTGTGAAGGGCTACCTCCCTCCGTGTGTTGTCAAAGCATTTTGACGTATTGTTTCAGGAGCCAGAACGAGAGGGTGTGCCGGGGTAGACAGAAGCCTGCATTTGGCGAGCGAAATTAAAGGTCATTTTGAGAAAGTGAAAATTAATGTGAGCTATCAATTTCAGCCTTTAAAAAATGTGACATATTTCAGTGTGACACATCTTAATTAGGCCATCAATAGCATGGCAACAGTGGCTAATGGTCCAGGAGACACAACCAGGATAAGTTGCCTTCACGTTAACTGTTGTGGACACATTTAAATGGCATTGTTAGCACTTTTCTTCTTCTTTTTTTTTTGTACTGCTTCTGAAAAAATAATTTGCCCTGCCAACATGTGCTTTCTGATGGTAAAGCATATGCATATTAATGCTCCTGCAGCTATAGTCGTGGAATATCAATATCAATACTGAGTTTGCAACGTGATCTCAGTCTTTGGATTTAATTTTATAAGTGATTGTGAGAGCGAATTGGGCTGTCTGAATGGATCTAGGATACTGAATGTAATTTAATTAAGTTTTCTTCTTGAAAAGCTGAACAATCTTCCGCCAACCGATTTGAGTTTTTCTAAATGAGGAACCTTCTTCATTAGCGACACATTCTTTAAACTGTTCCTGCTCTCACCCCCCCCCACCCCCATCCAAAAAAAGAAAAAAGAAAAACACCCACTCCTTTCTGCCCAGAGAATAAATAAGATAAGGGAGAGCAATGAACGCATCCATCATTCAAAGTGGAAAAGGGTAATTTAGCTTGGCCCTCCTGACAGCTTTACAACTTTGCACGCTATTCTATTTTAATTGGCAATCATGAATTAACTGAATGAGAGCCCTGTTCACTGCCGATGTCTTTCTCATTGCAGCTTTTAATTGGGTTGACTTGATGAGTTCCTGAGATAAAACCAGACAATATATTCTCATGATTGGCAACTCGTTTGTTGCCATATAATTAGGCTGCAGACAAATCAAGCACATGACTGTTTCCTCCTCAGATGAGGACCCATCCCTTCATCAGACACGTCTGGTGGGATTGAAGGAGCGCTACCACCGGTACAGTGGAGCGGCGTCATGTGTGACATGATGGATATTTGGTGCTGGATTTAAACAGGCGTTTTTGCATGAGGTCCAGAGGCTTTAATCCATCTCTAACTGTTGCTGCTTTCACCTTTGAGTGTCGCGTGGGACAGTCGCAGAACAAAACAAAGAAGACAATCAGTTGCTGTAATAACCTGATTTTAAATATATATCCGCTCGCTCCAACAGCACACTGAGCTAGTACTTCTTTTTATTTCTTTTTTTTTTTTACTTGCTGGTTCTTAATGATTAAGACAACCCCCGAGGCTCTTCAGACTCACCCTACACTTTTACATATAAGGTCAAATGTTCAAAGCTTTCTTCCATTCTCCCTCTATTTTAAAAATAGGGGGAAAAAAGGGAATTAAACATTAATGGGCTGATGAATAAATATTGTGTGTCTCCAGGACTCAGCACTTTCTCTCATTCCTGCAACTGGCTTAATTAACTCTTCCTGAAGCCTTTTGTAAATTAACACATCTCTTTCAGTGTCCTTCGACATTGTTTTTCTTTCCCCCTCCATTCTCTTCTATTTCTTCTTCTTCTTCGTTCTTCCAATCAAACTTCGTTAGGCAGCTTTGTAATGCAGGATCGTGCCACATGGAGGGACGCATAATTACTCGACCTTAGAGTCACTATTTTAACTTACAGTGCAGATTTTTTCTTTAGATGTAGCTCAGACCGCTTGCTTGAGGCGAAAACTCGCCTGGGATGTTTTTTCTACTTACCAAATAGTATGCGGATCATTCCTGAATATAAGGCTCTCGTTTATGATATTCAGAATACCTCAGGCCAAGAACTGGGACTACATTTTGGGCAGTTCGGTACTTTGGTGTAGGAAAAAGACACATGCTTGTCTCAGCTGTCTCAACTGCTGTCTTGTATCTTATGACTATTTCTTTGTGTATTTTGAGCCTTCTTGTACAGAGTCACAGATATCTTCCCAAAAAGAGCTCACCTGATCTATTATTGAATATTTCTCTTTTAGTATTCCAACAGACAGCGGTTAGGTGAGAGACCCAAGCTGTAAGTGCTTTCATCTTTGGTCTTGAGCTGTCAAAGCGGGAGTGAAAACTCTGTGAATTTTAAAATGGTTTAATTTCAAATGCAATCGATCAGCCGCAAAAGCGCCACCTACGAAACAATCGCTGCTTGATTTCAGGAAAGCAGAGGCAGGCTTCTTATATGTGGCTGGTGTATGGAGTGACAGCTGACAACACTGACAGGTTGTATCAGGATGTAACATATCTGGGTGATCCAAGCTCATGTTCATTTATAGTATTGTGCAAAAATCTTCAGCCAGCTCTCATTTTTTTTAATATGTTGCTAGGAAAATGGGAAATACGTGTTTGAACGTTGCAAACATATATGGAAGTCAAGAGTATCCGGTCTTTAAGTCTGACGTCACTAGCTGTGTCTGGGCCCAAACTCCGCTGCACGTCCCTGAGTCAGATGAACACTGCAGCATCACTGATAGTTGAAAAACTGTCTAAATTCATCTTTAATAAAATGATCGGTTTGGCTGCTCTATCAGGTGTAACAATTAAGTTTAACATCCAGGCATCCATGAAAACGGAATTAAATTTAGCGGAGTTAGAAGTTATGTGTGTATATATATATATATATATATATATATATATATATATATATATACACACACCATATAGAAGATGGATGGATGTAGTGAAGGTTGACATGCAGACAGCTGGTGTGAGGAGGATTCAAGTGTGAAGTGGAGGCAAATGATCTGCTATGATGACCCAAAAAATCTTCTTTTTGATCTTCTCAAGATTTTTTCAAGGGTTTTTCTTTAATTTGTCACCTGCTTGTGTTTCTTTAGTGTACACTAAAAGTCAGAGGTGGGACCAAGTCATTGTTTTCAGTTCAAGTCACTGGTGTAAAAGTCCAAGTAAAGTCACAAGTCTTAAACTTTGAATTTCAAGTCATTTCGAGTCTTAAAAAAATGATAAAAAGAATTTTTAGAAAGCAATTATTTGATAAATGTAAATATTAGACCATGCGTTTTCTAAATCTGCGTTTATCTCAACACATGACGAAACAAGTGAACTTAGAAAATATACACATTTTCTTTTTAAATCTGGTTAATTTGATTGTCTTTGCTATAGCTCATGCACACATACATACATTAAATGAATGAATGAATGAATTGAATTAATGGTGCACACTTTCTATATATTTTAGATTTGGGGTGAAGTCAGGGCTGGACTGAGACAAAAAATTGGCATGGGCATTTTGACTAGAGACCGGCCCACCAGGTATTATAGGAAAAGTCATGCCCCTTGGAGATAAATTAAGTCATTCTTATGCTGATTCGACTTAATACTTCCTACATACATTAATGGATTTCTATACATTTTAGATCAGTTGAAAACTTTGGTTTTAAGATTCAGATAATTTTTTTAAACTACACATTCAAAATGAGAATAATAAAGACAAGTATTTCTTTTTGCCACTCTGTTAATGCCCTACCTGGCCCCCTGGCAAACCTTTGCTAGATCCGCCCCTGCAAAGTTACCAGCTGTCAGCTACATAGAAAAGGATCCTGGTGTTATTTGTCTCTCAGAAACAGTTCATAACTTCCCTTCAACTCATTCATGTCACCTAAAAGGTAAACCTGTTTCTCCATCACATGTTTAGCTCTGATGAGACATCTCCTGGTTTCATCTTCATGTTTCCCTCTCACCACATATCCAAACTGATATCATGACCAGCAGCGTTTACGTCTGTGGCTCTAGAAAACATTAGCTGATACTAGGAAATAATATTAAATAAATTTTAGCAACAGCTTATTAAGCTTAAATGTCATGCCATTGTTTATCTGCTGGTTTCCTCTTTCTAGCGCAAACTTGGCGATTAACAAACGAGAGAGACGCGACTAGCGACAGAAAAGCCGATCAGCTGATCACTGATCAGTTTC